>SZWC01007788.1:2127-38280 GCA_023375785.1 Penium margaritaceum | reverse complement strand
AGAGTCTGTAAAGCAGGCATGGTCTTACCTTGTCAGGACCTACATGTTTGGAGACTCCACCTTCAAATTCCACCTCCTAACAGAACTATCAAAAATCAGCCTCAGTAGCTTTGACAGCACTGAAGCATTCATCAGCAGAGCCAGATCAATAGGCAACCAGCTTGCAGTGTCACATGCACCACTATCTGAGCCTATCTTTGTCAAGTTCCTCCTCAACGGCCTGATCAAAGACTAGGAAGACATGCAAAAAGTGCTTAAATTCAATCATGAGAGTGAGCTGATTCAATTATACATCTACAAGATACTCCTCAATGAGCAATGTGACGGCTAGCTAGCAAAAGAAAAAGAGAGCTTTAGTACCAACACAACTACCAAGGTGTCAACGCTGCACTCACCTCCACTCAGCCATCACAAAAGAGCCAGGCACTGATGAAGCCAGCCTCAGACCGATCTTCTGTCCAATTCAAGCCAAACTGAAGCTGGCGGATCTCGCGTGTCTAGTGGCCAGGATCACACCCTAGATATGAGTATCATTGTTATGGTAGGCCAGGACACATAGAGAAGTAATGCAAAAAGCATTTGTGGGATGAGGAGAAAGCAAGCAATTCGGGAGGATAGGGAGCGAAGAAGAGTGATGAAAAAGTGAAGCAAGCTGAGAAGAAAGAGAAGGGGTCAAACAAGCAGAAGGAGGGAGGCGCAGGCAAGCAGTGTGACCACACGTGATCCGTTTTTCAGCAAGCAAACACAAAAGAAAACGAGATGGTTCTCTCAACCTACGTGTGGTACTTGGAGATTGGGTGCACATCCCACATTAGTTTCAATAAATCCTGCCCTTATAAAATCCTGTCCCGCTACAAGGGCTTTGTCACGGTCACCAACAACAAGAAAGTTCTAGTACTAGGAAGGGGGGAATGAGAGTGTCAGGGTACCAAGGTTTCCAAGTCATGATTATAGACGTGTTGTAAACACCTGAGATTGCAGTCAATCTCCTCTCACTGGGACAACTGGCAAAGGGGGGCGCATGTATTGTTAGCAACAAATAACATGTTACCTTGAAAAGATGTAAAGGTCAGACCTTCATGGAAGGTCGTCTCCTACTATGCATCAGCTCCGACGCACTCCAATCCCTTTGCAACAGCAAGTCTCCACCAAGTCTGTGGTGAAGACATTGCTACGTGGCACAAACGATTAGACCACGTAAGCAATTAGTTTGAACATTCAATGCACACAAAGGAGCAAGTCAATGGCCTCTACATGAATGATAGTGGAAGCAAAGACATGACATGGCCGTTTGAGGACTATGTCTGCTTAAAAACTTCCACGACAGGTATCCTATCCTGCCACAAAGTGTGATGCCAGCTAGAAGTTGGAGCTAGTCTACATAGACATCTGTGGAACACTACCAAAAGTCACCATATACGGCTGACACCGATACTTCCTTTTGTCTGTTGGTGATGCAACACAATTTGTGTGGAGCTATCCTCTATGCACCCGAGACAAAAATCCCTTCTACTTCTTCAGGTGGATGGCAATGGCAAAGAGACAAGGTAACGCAAGGTAGCAAGTCTTGCGCTCAGAAAGTGCAATAGAGTATAGGAGCGGGAAATTCATGTCTTGTTTGGAGGACATGGATATTGAGCAATAGATGTTAACAACCTACACACAGTAGAATGTTGTGGCTGAAAAGGCCAATCTCACTATGCAAGAGACTCAGAAGGCTATGCTTCTTGGCACTCAACTCTGGAATAATTGGTGGTCATATGCACTAAGGCAAGAAGTTTCGATGTGTAATCACATCCAGCACGTGGTACTGTCTGGCATAAAAGCATTTTACACATGATATGGCAAAAAATCTGACGAAACCATGCTAAGAACCTTTGGGTACATGGCACTTTTCCATGTACCGAAGGAGCGCCGCAAGAAGTTGGAAGGAAAAGCATTGTGGGGAGTGTTTGTTGGACAGAGCCCCAACATGGACTGGGAGTTCTACAAGTTCAACTCACATCATTTTCTGTCGTGATGCAATCTTCTTTGAGGACTTGACGTGCCAAGCATGGGAGGAAACGCAAAGGACTGCTCCAAACTTCCTCTAGACCTTCTATGACTCCTACAACGATTCATTGAGACTACCTAGTAGGCGTCCTCCATGATCACGAGCCGGCTATAGCACGCAATGGCAAACCCAAGGTAGCTCCTATGAAGGATGGTCCGCATGCGACATGGAAGACGCATCCTCCAAGCAGAGTCCACGATAGGCATTTCACACGTCCCCTGCAGTAGTAGCTAGAGTAATAGAGAGAAGAGGAAGAGGACGAAGAGTAAAACATGGGCACCACAACATGTTAAGTGTACAAAAAGGACACAGATATTCTCTTTGACTTCACAACTACCCACCTCACTCCCCTCCTTCAATTGACCAAAGAAATGTCAAGAACTCTAAAAGAAGCTCTCAGTGGAGAGCATGCAGCTGAGTGGAAAGCTGCATTGGATGTGGAATATGGGAGTCTCATGGAGCTAGGCACATAGGAGCTCATGGAATAACCACTTGGCTCATAACTTGTTGGAGTCAAGTGGGTCTTTTGCATCAAGAAAAGAGATGATGGCAGCATCGACAAGTTCAAAGCCCGTCTAGTGGCAAAGGGTCTTTTGCAAGATGAGGGTTTCTTTTTTATACTTATGCCCCCGTGAGCTACTAAAGCACAGCTTGCATCATATTGGTCATCGTAGTAATGATGGAATATGAATTGCAACAGGAAAGATGGCTATGTTGGTCCTCTTTGCATGTATTGTTCTCCCCTATGTGGACCTGAGTGCACAGGGCATGCTCACCAAGAGAGTAGAGGCAACGCACGTTGAGGTCCCTTGTCACGATGGACCACCACTGGGAGCCCTCCGGCGTCTCTCGTGTGCTTTGCTCCCTCTCGCAACATTGCCTCAGCTGGCACTCTTATGGAACCTAGAAGTGTCCTCAAGCTTTCTGTATGGATTTCTTTGTACACTTTTGGAAAGTTAGATTAGTCCATCTATAGTTGAGTAGACAGCCTGAGTTTTTGTAGGTAGACCTGGCTCGGAGTAGTCCGCCCCTTTTGTGTGACATGTGATGGCTTTGCCCTTGCTCGAGGTTGGTGGGCCGGTGAGCTTCGCTCGCCGGCCTGACGGGTGGGCCTCGCTTCAAGAGACTCACCCGCTCGAGCTCCTAAGTGTGTGAGCTCGACACTTAGGGTTTTTGTCCGAACTCCATGACCACCATGCAAAACTGAGATGTTCACTTTTTTCTTGACTAAACAAAGCATGGCTGGTTGTGTTTGAACCGTAGAGCTCTTCTCAGGCTAGGATGATGGAAGTGGAGAAGTAAGTAAGTTGGTGAAGACTTTATATGGCTTGAAACAAAGTCCACTTCTATGGTACCGCAAGCTCCGAAGTCTTATTGAGTCACTTGGCTTCTAACCATCAGCCTATGACAAATGTCTTTTCCTCTACAGGCTGTTAGAAGAAGATAGACCAGACTACTATGTTATAGTTAACTTCAATGACATGTTCATCATCGGTCCATCAACCACATTCATCAACGCCACTGCAACGGGCATGGTGAAGGAGGTAAACGTGACATTCATGCCAAGCCCTGATTTTTCATTGGCATGAACATCAAGCATGACCGCATAGCTCGGACGCTTGAATGAAGCCTATAGACGCATGCCACAAAGGTATATTAGCGCGTTGATGTGCCTAATCAACACGCGCCAGCTCCTCTTACTCAGCATCGGCTGAAACATCAGGACCAAGAGATATGAGGGAGACGGGCTATCGCAGCATAGTCCGCTCATTGATGCACGCTACAAGCTACACACGGCCAGATCTGCAGTATACAGTCAGCAACCTTGCACATAGTCAAGACATGCTTAGCGGCAACATGCAAGGAGCTCGACCGGGCCTTTGGATACCTCCAAACCACAAGCCATGCCAGTTTGAGTTATGAAACCACAAGTCATATGGAGCTAGAGTGTCATGTGGATGCTGAATTTAGTGGAAATGAAGACGACCTATGTCGCACGACAGGATTTGTGTGTTTACTCAACGGTAGAGCTGTATCGTGGACAAGTAAGCAGCAAAATCTGATCACTCTTAGCTCCACAAAAACCGAGTATGTGGCCGATACATCATCTGCACAGGAGATCACATACCTAAGCAACCTCTTTGAGGACATCGGCTTTCCATAAGAGGAGTTGGTAATTATTTTTTGGAAAACAAATCCATCCTTGACGTGGTGAATTCAATAAAATTTCAGAGTCAAACCAGTCATATCAACATGAGCGGACATTGGGTCCGCTCAAAAGTGCAACATGGTACGTGTTATGGGAGCCGCCGGTTGAGGCGCTGATTATGTCATCATGCTGACATTAGATGCATGGTTTGATGCTCTCATTGTACTGTACATGGAAAACAATGCAGAATCTACCCAAGAACTGGGTCATTTGGAGCAGGGACAACAAAGATACGGTCGTGCAAAGGTGGGAGGCGCACCTCAAGAAGACAGGAGACGTACCGTTTCGACCCCGAGCACGGCGGAGCGATTTTCTCCCCCACTGTACCCAAATCACCCCTGGGTAGATGCTAAGACAATGAGACAAGGTTCATTGGAGTCTGTTTGTGCTTTGGGATGGCGGCTGGAGCTTCATTCGCAAGCAAGGGCACTTTGGATGGCTGTGACCCCCTCTGGCGGTGCTGCCAGTGGCAATCACGTGTGGCGCGCTCAAACTGCCATAACTCAGCCGTTTCTTCACGGATTGAGGTGTTCTTGGGTGCGTTGGAAAGCATCTAATGCCATGTTCTCTGGTGCATTGGAAAGCTTCTAATGCTTCCTACATGATGCATGTATTGTTTGTGTGATTACACCTTAGCAGAGGGCTTTGGAGTACCCAGGGGCTCTCGGCTCGCTTATAGGGGCTGATACATAAGAAAGCCTAGTGATCATTATAGGCATGTCAAAACTGCCCAGAGAATTGTACATTTCCTTGTAGATCCATAAAGTCTGAATGATTCATTCCATTCCTAAATCTCCTTGATTTCCATGCATTGCGTAGTACACGTCCATTCGATCCTACAAGTCTTTCACAGCACACATCAGTGCAAACGCCACCATCAGAGTTGTATGGCGGGAACCTTGGTCACTAACAGCTGCCTTGCTGTTAGGAGAGGGTTGTACAATATCTCAAGGGCTCGCCCACACACCAAGGGGTCAAGGGTTAGGAGGTTCATCTGAAGGGCTCAGCGTGTGACCGTCACGCCGGGCGCCCCTCGGTTCACAATTGGTATTAGAGAACGTGGACGTTCACTCGGCTTTCCATGGACCCAAAGGAGGCAACAGATCTGCCACAACTGCGTTTGGCCAATTTTTTTTGTCACAACCCAAAGCATGGCAGCCACAGCATAAAACCAGGCCTATCTCATGAAGGAAATCTAGCATACTTTCGATGAGTTACAACAAGATAACCAGTATTTGTGCGCCGATGTTGAGGCCAGGTACGTCATCCAAGGGAGTAGTGTGTTGGGTGGGTGTTGCATTGGAATTCACACTTGCCTTTTGGCGCCCCAAGCCAAAGGAGCCGGAGTTATACATTGGCAAAGGCAGTATGCGGGAGTGCCTCTTTACAGAAAACTAGTACTTCATGTCGTTGGGCGTTCCCATGGGAGAAGATGCAACAAAACTGGAGTATGCACCTCCGCTGCTCTCAGGGATGGCGCTACGGTGGTGGCATTACACCGGCGGAATGCCTCTGCGTTACCAGATGGGCTTGGGGCCGGGTAACGGCTTTAGCCATTGTTGAGTCCATCACTTGGGCGGGAAGCGCAGCATGATGTGCGGGCATTGACGGAGAAGCCAGAGACATGAGAGCAGTTCGAGATGATGCTCTAGGCCTGTTTTAACGCCCTCAATGGCGGCCGGGTCGCACGTACAAAAATCAAACATGTCAAGCTAGGCAGATCAGTCCAGGACTACACCACAGGCTTCCTGGCTTTTGCAGCGCACATAGAATACCTCTTGGATGTAGAGGCGTACAATTGCTACCATGACGGCCTGAAGCCACACTTCCAATATGAACTCGCAGTGCTCAGGTTGCGGAACTTTGAGGAGCTGGTTTTGGCGGCGGAGTGCATCGATGCAACAAGCTACAATCTAAGCCGGACCAGCTACTCAACACAACTACGAGTGGAGGAGCTGGATCAGGCTATTCCCATGGAGGTGGATACAATCCAAGCCGGGAAGCGGGGCACGAGCAGGCAACAAGGACCGAGAGGCAAGTGCTTGGCTTGTGGTGAGAAGGGTCATCGCAAGTGGGATTGCCCCAAGCGCAAGGCATATCAGGAAAACAGACATTAGTAGTGAGGAGGGGACGACCTACTGCTGTACTTCTTTTGTCTGCAAGGGAGAGCACCATCCTTGAACAGATTTTTTGGATTAAGGATTTGTCTCAAGTGCTGTTGTGGAATAAACGTGAGACCCGGAAAATTCTAGGGATCATCCTGGAGCTGGTTATTGAGATTCCGGGGGGGCCTTTCAAGGGTCGAAGGAAACTACGTGATCTACTGGACGGCAGTGCAAGCCATGGCTTCTTCAACAAGAGGTTGGCGATGAGGTTGGAGCTTGTCCAGCAGCCGAGTATGTCAGCCAAGATGCGGCAAGTGTCCGGAGTGGTGGAGTACGGGAGGCCTCTCGTCAAGCACAAGGTCCACATGGGTGAGTTAGTATGCGGCATGGAGTTCCACACCTGCCCCATGGATGATTACGACTGCTTGATCAGCCAGGATTAGTTGAACGCCTGGAATCTGGGGGTGGATTGGAGGTGCAACCGGGTGGTCGTGAAGACGGGTGGAAAAACTCTCACTTTACCATTGTGGCGGGATGAGGGGAAGGAGTCGGATGTTCCAAAAGAGAGGAAGTAGCTACGCGTCATAAAATTGTAGCAGTTAGAGTGATGCGAGCACAAGAATTGCCAAGTTTACTTGGCATGGGTGCGCCCACAACAATAAGCAGAGCAACTGATTGTAGTGGTTGAAACAGTAGAGGGATCACCGTTGGAAGGCAAGGGAGCTCCAGAGTTGCCTCCCTGAATTGGGAAGGTGCTAAAAGAGTTTGGGGATGTTTTCCCAAAGGAGTTTCCAAAGGAGCTAGGGTCGTTACCCATGGTAGTAGCTCCTTTGGTGAATCTTATGGGAGCCGCCGGTCGAGGCGGTGATTACGTCATCATGTTAGTGTCATGTTTTGATGCTCTCATTGTATTCTAAGTGAAAAAGATTTGAAATCAACCCAAGAACCGGTTCATTTGGTGCAGGGACAAGAAAGATACAGCTGTGCAAAGGTGGGAGAAGCACCTCAAGAAAACAAGAGACGTACTAGTTCGATCCCGAACACAGCGGAGCGACTTTCTCATCCACTCCAGCCAAAACGCCCTTGGATAGGTCCTTAGCCAATGGGGCAAGGTTCGTTGGCGTCCATGGGAACTTCCGGATTGCGGCTGGAGGTGCATTCACAAGCAAGGGCGCTTCAGACGGCCGTAATCCCCATTGCCGGTGCTACCAGCGACAGTCACGCATGGAGCACTCAAACGGCCATAACTCAGCCATTGCTCTACGAATTAAGGTACTTTTTGGTGTGTTGGAAAGCTTGCAATGCGTGCTACGTGACTTGTTTGTTATTTTCATTATTGCATTTCAACTGAGGTCTTCAGAGTGCTAAGGGACTCTCGGCTGGCTCGTAGGGGCATAAGGAGGCTTAGGGATTGTTCTATGCATGCCAATCTTCCCCACAGACCTTGTACATTTCCTTGTACCAATCCATCAAGTTTAAAGAATTCATTCCATTTCCAAATCTCCTTTGCTTCCAAACATTGCCTAGTATTCGTCCACTTGATTCTATAACTCTACCACAACACACCTTGGTGCAAACACCACCATCAGAGTCATATGGCGAGAAACTTGATCGCTAGCAGCGGCACTGCTGCTAGGAGAGTTTCCTGCGACATCTCAATGGCTGGCCAACACACCAAGGGGTCGAGGGAATTCACATCCCAAGGGCTCGGCATGTGACCATCACGCCGGGTACCCCTCGATTCACAATTGGCATTAGAGTGCGTGGACGTTCACTCGGCTTTGCATGGATCCAAGGGAGGCAACAGATCTCCCAAGGCCTCGTTTGGCCAAAACTTTTTTGTCACAACCAGAAGCATGGCAGCTGCGACATACGTCCAGGCCTATATTATGCAGGAGATCCGGCGTGCTTTTGATGACTTATGCCAAGAGAACTAGTAGCTGCGAGCTGAGGTTGAGGCGATGTATGTCAACCAAGGGAGTAGTGCGTTGGTTGGGTGTTGCATTGGAATTCGCACGTGCCTTTTGGCGGCCCAAGCCCAAGGAGCCATAACTATACATTGACAAAGGTAGTATGTGGGAGTGGCTCTTTACAGCAAATTAGTACTTCATGTTGTTGGACATTCCCATGGGATAAGATGTCACAAGACTGGAGTATGCACATATGCTGCTCCCAAGAATGGCGCTGTAGTGGTGCCATTACACCAGCGGAATGCCGCTGCATTGCCAGATGGACTGGGGGCCGGGTAATGGCTTCAGCCATTGTCGAGTTCATCGCTGGGGCGGGAAGCGCAGCACGGTGTGCGGGCGTTGACAGAGAAGCCAGATGCATGAGAGCAGTTAGAGACAATGCTATAAGCGTGTTTTAATGCCCTCAATGAGGCCGAGTCACACATGACAAAATCAAACACGTCAAGCAAGGCTGATCAGTCCAGGACTACACCACGCGTTTCAAGGCTTTTGCGGCGCAGACACATGACCTCTCATGCAAAGGCATACAATCGCTACCATGACAGCCTGAAGCCACACGTCCAATGTGAACTCGCGGTGCTCAGGCTGTGGACCTCAGGGGAGCTGGTTTTGGCGGCGAAACGTGTCAATGCGATAAGCTACAATTTCCGCTCGAATAGGTATGCAACACAACCATGGGTGGAGCAGCCAAATTGGGTTGTTCCCATGGAGGTGGACACAACCCAAGCTGGGTAGTGGGGCACAAGTGGGCAACAAGGACCGAGAGGAAAGTGCTGGGCTTGTGGTGAGGAGGGGTCATTGTAAGCGGGACTGTCCCAAGCGCAAGGCACATCAGGAAAATGTACAGCTGTAGTGAAGAGGGGATGACATACTACTACAATGCTTTTGTTTGCAAGGGACAACACCATCTTTGAAAGGCTTTTGCCGATTAAGGAGCTGTCTCAAGTGCTGTTGTGAAGTGAAGGTGAGGCCCGGCAATTTCCCCCGATCACCCTAGAGCTGGTTCTTGAGATTCCAGGGGGGGGTTCAAGGGTCGGAGGAAACTACATGACCTACTGGACGGTGGTGCAAGCCATAGCTTCTTCAGCAAGAGGTTGGCGATGAGGTTGGAGCTTGTCCACCAGCCGGGGATATCGGCCAAGGTGCGGTAGCTGTCCGGAGTGGTGGAGTGCTGGAGGCCTCTCGTCAAGCACAAGGTCCACATGGATAAGTTGGTGTGTGGCATGGAGTTCCACACTTGCTCCATGGATGATTACGACTACTTGATCAATCGAGATTAGGTAAACGCGTGGAATCCGGAGGTGGATTGGAGGTGCAACCGGGTGGTCGTGAAGGCGGGTGGAAAAACCCTCACTTCACCATTGTGGTGGGGTGAGGGGGAGGAGTCGGAGGTGAGGGAAGCGAGGAAGTTTCTGCATGCCATCAAATTGCAGGAGTTACAGTGATGCAAGCACAAGGACGACCAGGTTTACTTGGCATGGGTGCGTCCACAACAAGAATTAGAGTACCGGATTGTAGTGGTTGAAGTAGTAGAGGGGTCGCCGGTGGAAGGCAAGAGAGCTCCAGAGTTGCCTCCTAGTATTGGGGAGGTGCTCGAGGATTTCCGGGGGTTTTTTCCCAGAGTTGCCAAAGGAGTCTACCACCGTGACGTGACATTGACCACACAAGTGATGTGGTACTAGGGTCGTCACCCACGAGAGTAACTCCTTTGGTGAATCGTATGGAAGCCATCGGACGAGGCGGTGATTACGTCATCACATTTTTTTTCTTCTTCATGTTTTGATGCTCTCGTTGTATTTTAAGTGAGAAATTGTGTGAAATCAGCGTAAGAACCAGGTCATCTGGTACAGGGACAAGAAAGATGCGGCCATATAAATGTGGGAGGCGCACCTCAAGGAGACGTACCGGTTCAATCGCGAGCACATCGGAGTGACTCTCTCACCCACTGTAGCCAAAACGCCCCTCGATAGGTGCTTAGCTAATCAGGCAACGTTCATTGGAGTCCATGGGTGCTTTGGGATAGCGGCTGGATGTGCATTCACAAGCAAGGGCGCTTTGGACGGCCTTAACTCCAACTGCCGGTGCTACAAGTGACAGTCACGTGTGGAGCACTCAAACGGCCAAAAATCAACTGTTTCCCCATGGATTGAGGTGTTCTTTTGTGCGCTATAAACATGGCAATGAGTATTATGTGATGTATAAGTTCTTTACATTCTTGCACCTCAGCTGAGGACTTTTGAGCGTTCAGGGGCTTTTGGTTGGCTCATACGGGCTGGTACATAAGGAAGCCTATGGAATGTTCTAGGTGTGTCAATCTTACCCAGAGACTTTGCACATTTCCTTGTCCTAATGTATCAAGTCTAAAGGATTCATTCCATGTCCAAGTCTCCTTGATTTCCAGGCATTACCTCGCACATGCCCATTCGATCCTATGAGTCTTTTGCAGCGTACCTTGATGCAAACACCACCGAGAGAGTTGTACGAAGGGAGCCTCGGTCACTAGCAGCAGTCCTGCTGCTAGGAGAGGGTTGTGCGACATCTCAGGGACTGGCCCACATACCAAGGGGTCAAGTGTGAGGATGTTTATCCCAAGGGCTTGGCGTGTGACCGTCGCATTGGACGCCCCTCGGTTCACAATACGGTTCAACTCGCGCACGTGTCAGTGACAAGGCAAGCTACCAATTTTTTTACAAGGAGGTTTCCCAAATACATTGTCTACAGGTGCTCGCATCTGTGTGGAATGTCCACAAGCCCATTCTCACAGTACGCCCTGAAAGACAGCAAAAAAAAGGGCACATGGAAGTTGAATATCAGACAATGCTTCATTGGAACCTTGTTCAAGATGTTGACCACTATCACCTGTTTTATGATGCAAGTGGGTGAGGAAACCACTACAACAACAGAGAGGGGGATCACTAGGAAAATGGAGGAGTCAAAGAAGGAATTTTCTTGAGATCCTAAGTAGCAGTCTCTTTTCCACCTCAAGGGGAACTGGGATGGGTCTGCTGACAAAGGACACATAAAGCTGTCCTCAGCTTTTGAACGGCACAGGGAGTACCTGTACGACAACGTGTGCCATTTTGGCAAAAAGAAAATTTGTGGGCAGGCTGATGATGCAAATTCTTGCAGGCAGGAATTTTCATGTAATGGGTGGCAACTATTTCTTGGTAACATGCTTGACCTGTACAAAGTGTCGCCTTGCATATGCAGCCGCAAACATCAATACAGGATTGTATGTTGACCACACGGTATCTGACTGTGTACGCCATCTATCATGCAAGACCTCACCAAGGAAAGCAGCAAGTGCCTGCCTCAATGGCGACCGTGTTTCTAGACAATTTGAGGAAGAACCGGGTCACTGAGACATGAATTAGCACACAGGCGAAACAAAAGCAGGTGAAGGAGGTGACACCTAATAAAGCAGCATCCGCGAATGCATCAAATATTTTGAGTGCAACTGCCAACAACAAAGTGAGTCTCCCACGCCCTTGCGTTGTTTGTATAGCTCCAATAGTCCAAGAAATGCTGGAAGAACCAGAAGTTTTTTTCATGGACTCCAAGGAGGTGTCCACAAGTCTTCACCAGCAGAGTTGGGCGAGGAGAGACCAGAAGGGGATTTCATGACATGCAAGCCATCAGCCATGCAAGCCACAGGAGAGCTTGCCTTCAAAAGGAAGCAACTTCAAATTCTGTGGAGTGGCCTAAGCTTGACCCAAATATTTTTAATTTATTGGATTTACCATAGTCAAGTGGGACATAACCAAAATCAGGCCCTTCAGAGTCCCAAATGCGGAAGGACATGATATCGACGAAGCTATTTTTTCTTCAACACAACATAAGACATCACGAATTTCCTCGATGAAACGGTCACCGAATAAGTTTCTCGAAAAGAGTTTATGGAAGTCTCTCAATGAGTTTTTCAATAACACCCAAGCTTGATATGAGCTCTTTGCCAACGTACCCATCGAGGGGGAAATGTTAATGGGTGCAATGAATGGGCTAGTTCTTTGCCATGACATGGTGCAGTTGGATCTGCAATCCGATACAGATACGCGGAGTGATGTATTCATTGATGGATATTGGGAGTAGTGCCGTGGAAAGTTCTTTATTGTACAGGCCAGTCCAATTCTGGCAGCCAGGCCTAAAGGACCTGGATTGCAAAATAGTGTGTAGCATGGGCATGCAACTGCGCAAAGCTCCAGTGTGGTAGGGACAAGCAGTTGTGTATCGCAACTAAGCATTGCGGTCAGGTAGGTCCTGTCCTGACTGGGCTTGTAGCATGAGGCAATGTGTGAGCTCCTAAAGGGGACCATTTGCACAAGCAGTCCGTGGTAATGACTCAATATGCTTCCCACCTCACCACTTAGATGGGCTACATGGCAAGCCAAAATGCAAGGAGTATAGCTACGAAGATCTACGGCTCTCACTGATATGTGACAAGGACGAGGAAACAATCATTGTAGCTACAGTGATCTACGGCCCTCACACGGTTGTAAGGAGCTCTAGGATTCAAGAACCACGGTTATGGTGAAACTTCACCATGTAGTTGAGGAAGCTTCTAGATGCAAGCAATACAATCAACTTGCCAGGGCCGCAAGGATAGAAGGAGGTGGCCCTAGCAAATCTCATCAACTAATCAGGACTAAACTGTCATGTTACGTTGAAGCACTCGACATCTAGAAGCGCCTGAGACCAAGGTTCTACTGGAGATTTCCCTTGAGACCCCTGTAATCCTGGCAAAACTTTGTAAGCCTAAGAAGGAGGAAACCCTGAATACCTAGAGGCCAGTCTTCTTGGAGGACAGTGTTGGACCCAGACCCTTGCGTTGAAGGCCTTGATAGTTGAGCAAGGTGTTGCCCCTTGCATCGGCGAGCAATAGTAGTGGAGCTCTATGTGCAGCCTCTGTTAGGCTGTAATTCTTTCATGTTCTGTACTTTGGACACCAATAAAAATATCTTCTGCTGTCAGATTCTATGTTTTCAAAGTCCAAATGCTGACTTTTCTACTAGCTTGATGCACAAGAAGACATCATGTACAAGCAAGGAACCTATTCCTTGCTATGCACCACAGATCCTAGTAACAAATAAATCAAAGGGGAAATCATGTGTCTCAAAAACACTCACATTCAACAAACCACAAGCCTTTGCAAAGAAGAGCAAATGGTTGGATCACCAGCATCTTGTTGAAAAAGCTAGAAAGGTTTCATTTGAAATATAATCGATGGATCGCCGTGTCTTATGCTTGATTCGGCGTCAAGTTTCCATCACCGGTTCCTCGTTTTTGGTCTTTGTTTTTCCGAAGGCTTTGCATTCAGCTGAAGTTGGTGGAAATCACCGTGGAGCAAATTCATTGCCGTCATTCCTTTAAACTTGCACATGTGTTTAGCAATGATAGGATTAGTGGGCTTTGAGATTGTTGTGGTTTAAGTGTAACACGTTCTACACATTGGAACATGTCCTTGACATTCATAAATAATGCGCTGCTTGCCTACACTCATTGCCATTTCCCTCCTCACTCCAAATCACGCGCAGTGAAAACATTGCAGTCCGGATAGGTTTGTCCTAAGAAGTGGGAATGTGTTATCGAATCAGAAATGTTGTGGCCGCCGCCGGTCAAGGCAGTGATAACATCATCAGGATGACATCAGATGCATATTTCGATGCTCTGATTGTATTCTACTTAACAAACTGTGTGAAATTGACCCCAAGGACCGGGTCATTCGGTGTAGGGACAAGAAAGATACGGCCATGCAAAGGTGGGAGGCGCACCTCTAGAAAACAAGAAACGCACTGGTTCGACCCCGAGCACGGCGGAGCAACTTTCTCGTCCACTGTAGCCAAAGCGCCCTTAGATAGATGATTAGCCAATGAGCCAAGGTTCACTGGGGTCAATGGGCACTTTGGGATGGTGGCTGGAGCTGCAGTTGTAGGCAAGGGCGCTTCGGGCGGCCGTGACCCCCGCTGGCGGTACTAACAACGGCAAGCAAGTGTGAAGCACTCAAACGGCCATAACTCAGTCGTTTGTCCATAGATTTGGGCGTTCTTTGGTGTGTTGGAAAGATCACAGTGCATAACACATGATGTATATGTTACTTGCATGATCGTACCTCAGTAGAGGAACTAGAAGCAATGAGGGGATCTCGGGTGGTTCAAAGGGGCTAGTACATAAGGAAGCCTAGGAGTTGCTCTAGGCATGCCAATCTCACCGAAAGACTGTGTACGTTGCCTTGCACTGATCTATCAAGTCTCATGGTCAATTTATTGCCCAACTCTCTTTGTTCTCCAAACATTGCCTTGCACACGTCCATTCAATCCCAAAATTGTTCCGCAATGCACCTTGGTGGAAACACCACAGGGAGAGTCGCATGGCTCGAGCCTCGGTCACTATCAGCGGCCTTAATGCTAGTAGAGGGTCGTGCGGCATCTCAAGCGTTGGCCTACATACCAAGGGGTTGATGGTTGGGGGGTTTATCCCAAGGGCCTGGCGTGTGACCGTCGCACCGGGTACCCCTCCGTTCATAGGAAAACATTGACATGAAAATGTTGGATAGTAACACGAACAAGGTAAAATGAGGGTAGTAGTAAAGAACAGAACCACCAAATCGGCAAATGACTCAGGATAGAGGTGGATAATGCTACTCTTGACTTTTACAGAGAAAAAAACAACATTAGAAGAAAAAAGCATCCACTTGAATAATGATGTTCCTTGATACGTGGTTTTGCTCATTGAAAAGGTAAACAAGGGGTGTGTAAGGGACCTTGTGATGTGAATGCATCAAACATTGTTGTGATGCAATGATGCAAGATACATGTTTTTAGAGCTAACTGACAAAAGGAGCTCCTCGTGTTGTTTTCATAAAAAACATGAGAAAACACTAGGATGAAATCACGAGGCTCTCAATCCACTGCTTTCACAAACCAGTCAAAATGTATACACTTTATATGCACACCATTGTAGTCAGAATGGCTTTTCCAAGGAGAAACCAGAGGATCACACTTAGGTGGAATTTCCGTCATCAAAACTACCCATAGATTGATTATTTGGATGGACTAGTCCAAATGAGAAATATCACATTTGGTCAATCAAGTGGCCCTCAAACTTATGATTGTATTGGGAGGCTTAGCAGCATCCATCATCCACACACAAAATGCCAATTGTTGTTAACATGTAGTTTGGACGTGCAGCATGACCACACTGATGATCAAACCCGATCAGTGTTTTCCACAAGTCTCTATGCAACAGAGGATGATTACGGTGTTTTTACATGAACATGGCCGTTGAAAAATTCCTCGAGGTGGTTGGATTCAATGGACTCTGTTTTGTGTGGAATGAGCGTTTGACAAGTGTACAATTTGGAACATGTTCCATCCTCGTTTGTCATTCAGTGTTGTTAACAATGTTTGATTGTTTTTTCTTGACAATCATGATGTTGTGAATGGTATGATACAAGTGACAAAGTTTGATCACAACTTTGTGAGGGAAGCAACCACGTTGCTTCAAGCGGTGGAAATAACCATGAAGAGCCCTTTCTCTAAGGACAAAGATCATTTGGATCTTCATCAGCCTCTTGACCCACAGTTCCAATGTCTACACAACTAATGGCATTGGAGCCCAAACAAAAATTTAAATCACCATCTTTGTTTACTTCTCCATGTAGTTTAATGATTTAAATGGAGAGAGGACCCTCCTTGTATGGAACCACCATTTGATCCGCTAGTTGTAAGATTGGTGCCAAAGTGAAAGGGGTTCATAGAGAGTGAAACACTTTGTGTTTGATATCTCCCCAGCTTCAACTGATACTTTCACGAGTGAGATCGGAGAAGGGCACTGACATAACCCTATAAAGGGTTATGTCCCTACTGGACACAACCCTTCATGAATTGACAATGTCACTTACAGAAGATTGAAATTCTTTTACGTCCCACATGTTGGTCAAGGTTGGCCAATGAACAATTGCCTCCATCTTGTTTGGATTCCATCGTTATCATGCAATAGTAGTGAAGCATGAGTTTGAGCAACCAACAATAGCAATAGTATGGGCAGCAAAGAGGCAAGAAAAACAACATGTGCCACTACTACCAATAGGAGGGGTATTACATGAGTGAGTACTTCAAGTTTAGGAGGAACCAGAAGGAGCAACAGCAAGAGCAACGTTGAAGCAACAACAGTAGAGGTATAGGAACCTACACCAGTAGAAATGAACATAGTAGTGTCAGTAGTAGCTACGACAGAACCGGGCACTTGTGCGTCACTTTAGCAACATGAACATGGCCAAGGAGGTGCATGAACATCTCTCCATGGCAAGATCAAACATTCTGCAATTCAAGAAGATGGAAACTGCATGGTACAAGGACTCGGCTGCACCCAAAGCTTGACATACTACAAGGAATGGTTTCCACAACCATTTTCCATTCCTCCTTGACCTATTTCTTTGGGTGACGACCAGATGGTATATGTTCAGAAGATTGGGATAACATAGATGTGGCTGTAGACCCTATGTGGGGTAAAACTCAAAGAATTCCATGGTGTATTGTTTGTATCGGATGCTACATTCAACTTCTTCTTTGTCTCCTCCCTCACCAGAACAGGATTGCATACCACAGCAACAACAATGGCTACATCCCCAACAAGGATAATGGAGAGGATTTGGCTAAGTTGGTGAAGGAGGGTGACACGCAACACCGTACTGCTTTTTGGTTTTGCCCTTTAAAGAAATCCACATCTAGTCTTTATTCGTCTCTGGGAACGATTGTTTTTTTTTCTGTCGTCTAACCAGACAAAATCACATGAGTTTGTAGCTTATAACTCCTTTTTTATGTTTACAAGTGGTCCATTTCGGGTCTTGACCCTGTATTTCCTCTTGTCGGCGCATGTCTGACAGTGGAATTGACGCAATCACGTGACCGCTGGTGGTCACGCAATCACTCCTTTGATTTTCTCAGTTCTCGAGGGCCAAGCGAAAGTCGGGTAAATAGTAAGATGAATTCATTTTCATGAGAAAAATACATCGCGTGGAGCCAACAAATGAATTTTTGTCCCTGAATAGATGTTTAATATCCAAACAAAAAAAAGCACTAGGGTACGTGCTGTGTTCAGCCAATATCCCACTTCAGCACTGCCTTGCAGTAGTGGTGGAGGTAATAAAAGGAGAGTAGTGGCACACGTGCTGTGGCCAAATTATTGCAAGTGCTTTAAAGTAGCCCCAAGCAAAAGAGATGGTGTGCGAACTGCCTGCCATCTTCAAGTTTGAGGAGTAGTTATGATTTCCCTCATTGGAGGGGAAGAAGCACCTCGATGCATTCTCTGTAGCAAAAGATTACTCAAAAGAGGTGCTAGAGCTGGTCCACTCATATTTGTGTGGTCTGATGCATGCCTACGGCTCTGGAGGATCTAGGTAATTCTAACCTTTATCCATGATTTTGGCCGTTACATTGGCATGTACTTCCTTGCTTCCAATAAACAATGCCTTTATAGGTTCAAGGAATTCAAGGCCATGGTAAAGAATCATAGTGGCAAGAAAATTATGACGTTGCATAGTTACAGTGGTGGAAAATTCACGAGTAAGGACTTCCGGGAATAACACACAAGAGCAGGCATCAAGGGACACTGTACTACGTCATACATTTTGCAATGCAACGATGTAGCAGGACGTGCCAACCAGACGATCATTGAACTAGCGCACTCCATGCTTCATGCTACGACTTCTCATCCAAATTTGTGAGAACCACAGTCCACATCAACAATCGCAGCTCAACCAAGGCACTATAGCAGATGGTACCCTAAGGGACGTGGTTCAGCAAGAAGCTAAGATATGGTTAATCCTGTCCATTTTACATAGGACACTCTCACTATATCAGGTAAGTATGACCAGGTAACCTCCATGAAGCTATTTGAAGAGGTAGTCATCCTTTGTTCACATGGAAAACTATGTACACTGTATTCATCCCTTGAGAGCTCGATGTCACAATTTCACGGTGGAAAAGAAAAAAAAAGGAAGAAAACACCATGGGTCAAATGTCTTAAAAAAATAATGGACTGTTTTATGAAGAGGATGTTTACTTTCTTACTTTTGGAGTTCAAATAGGAAAAAACCTCATGTTGAGCGTAGTCTTACAATTACTTGATTGTGTTTTTCTTTGCAGAAAGCTACGGAACTCGCCCCCCTCCCCCAATCGTCGAGTGTATTGGTGCAATGTAACTGGTGCGTCTGTTGTACACAAGGTAGTGTTTCTACTACACCAGTGCCTTTTCTAGACACGGACCATGTACACTATCCAAACTCACTTTAGCATTCTGGGAAGGGTGCAGCATGGGATCCGATCCCCCCCCCCCCCCCCTCAAGAGGGGAATGTTTCATTGGCAAAGTGTAGCTAGGAGGTTTTTTTATGCGATTAACAAAAAAACATGCAATCATGTATCGTCTCTCGTCAGCTATGGATGTACAGCAATCAATGATCCACGACCAGGGATCGTGATCATACATCAAAAGGCAACAATCAATGATCGATGATCAATGATTGATGGTTTTTGATAGAAAGGCAATGTCAAAAGGTGAGGATAACAGAATTCAAAATGCATACAATGTAGTTAAGGTCCCCCCTCCTGCTCCCAAGCAGTCGACTGGATTAGGGAGGTGTAGTTGACGCGTGTATGGTGCAGAAACTTAGTTTTGGACACTAGTGTATCATGTGCGCTATTGTTTGTTTTAACTTCCATGAGATACAAGGACCATATGCATATTCCCAATACATTTTGTCCCCTCCTGCTCCCCCCAAGAATGTGCTAGATTGTATTCGTACGGTGTATCTAGTTGGTGTATCATGATCAAATGTACAAAATCAACACAATACACTAGTGTAAGAAGAGAATATTTCCATCCTACACATCATGATCGACGATGTTCCACACTTAACGATTAGCAAAAGCGAGTTGACATTTTCCAAGCATTGTGGGTGGGGGATGAGTTGAGGCAAGCAAAAAGAACTAGAACCCACAACTGTGGGTGTTTAATCGGACATGGGTTTGATCAATAGTTACATGTTTGTGATTCTTGTGAGTGGGGATATGAGATGTTATGCTGGTGGCATACATAGGCCCCAACCCCATAAGCAACCTGTTTTTGCTTTGCCGTTCCCAGCCTACATCGTGATTTTGTTGTAGAAACTTTTTTTCCACGCACCAAGGGCATTCCTCCAGGATACCTTGGAATGACCGCGCACTGACCAACAGTTTTTGGGTCACTTCTCGAACTCGCCGGAACCTACTCATGGCGTTTCTCAAGGGATCAAGACTACAGAAAAACTCCCCACACATGGCTTTGACAGACTTTGCGAACCACAAATTTGGCCTCAAAGCCCCTCGTCGAACCAACGAGGGCCGTCTCAAGCGAGCAACCCAGAACGCGGCATCTCATCACACGAACCGCCGACTCTCTGAATGGATAAACTGAGCCTCTTTTCTCTTACGCTCGCCTAATGTATACACATCACCAAGTTTTGACACTTACAATAACAAGTACACTTTCTGCTTCTCAACATTCTCAAACACCCTTTTCTCACAAGAAGTAACACGCCCTAAAATCATTTGTTGCACCACCTGACTTTCTCCCAGCGTAGCATTTGGTATCAGAGCGCATCCGCCTGGGTGGGGCACGAGACTATTTTACATCGGCACAAGATCCTCATGTATCTTCGACCGCATCTCCATCGACAAGAGATTTGAAAACATCGGGATGAAGTCGACGCACGCGACGAGCGAACCCAATGACTAGAGCGATAATCGACGAAGACATCGGAGATGGCCGAAGGCATCTTCCAAATGACCTTCAGCCTCATCGAGGGGGGTGAATGGATGAGGGCTGGCACCTCAATTGGCTCAACCAATCTCGAGCTTGCCATGCCTGACATGCCAGTTCCACCTACACCACCGACCAATACAACTCCATCATCGACACGCGACAAAATCGTGCCGCTGACTGGCCGACTGGCGTAGATGGAAGCGTTTCAACGTACGCTGGTGAAACAATTGCAGCAATGCGTTGACAAAAATTGTTACTCAAAAGCGCGAGACGCGGTACTCGTGCATGGTCTTCACGTCAGCGGGGCCTCAATTCGTCCGGGGCTTCCCGAGCCGTTAGATCCAGCATATCTCAGAGGACCGATGGTCAGGATCTTCCTGGCAAGTTAGGGGGTGTACTTCACTGCTACTGGGGTTCACTTCGACAAATAGAAGCTGAATCCTGCAGCCACGCATTTGCGGGGCACGGCTTTAAGTTGGTGTGCTGACCTCATGGCCATGCAACTGGAGCAGGCAGCCAAAGGCGCTGATCCAACGTCTACAGCATCGTCGGTACCAGGTGTACTATCCCTCAAGCGGGTTCATCCGAATTCAAAATTATTAACAACTCCCCCATCCAACTGGCACGAGTTCACCCAGGCACTCGTTGCTTGCTTCGGTAAGCTGACAGAGAAAACAGAGGTTCTGTATCGGCTATAAAGACTGAAGTAGCTGTCCAGCGTGGCATGGTACACGTGGCATTCTCGCACAATCATCACCGACAGCAGCCTTATAGAGGATGAACTCTGTTTTCACTTCACCAAGAGCCTCAACCATAACATTCATAGAGTACTTGCGATATACGTCATCACCAACAATTTGCCGCTGGTCATCGCAGCAGCGGAACGCATCAACTCCGCGGATTTCAACTAAAAGATCAACAAATCCTATGACTGGCACCCAAAACACCAACAGCAGCTGAGCAGCAGGCATCGGTCACAAAAATCAGAGAACTCGACTCCGATGGAAGTCGATGCCGTTGAGCAAAAGGGATATCAACATACCTGCTACAACTGCTGAAATATTGGACACAATTTGAGGATCTTCCCCAGGAAAACCCAGAACGGGGGGAGTTGTAGAAAAAGTAGAATTGAGGAGAGGAGTCGTGCAATGGCCGAGGGTAGGAGTAGATGGTGAAACTCCTACCCCAGCCAAAAAACGTGCGACGAACGAACGCCCGCCCAAATGGCCATGATTGCCTGATACGGGGGTTCATGAAATCCAAAGTTTTGACAAGGGATACAAGGACGACTAGCCAGCAATACTGTTGGGAGTGCAACCAAGGGGTTGCAGAAGTCAAAAAAAACATTGCCACCGTTACTTGATGGGGGTGCACGTCACGGATTTTTATCTGATCAATATGTGAAAAATATGGGCTTAAAGCACCAATCCGGAGCTTTTGAAGGAAAAACCATTGATGGACAACTTTGCATCCGTCGACTACACCAGCGGTTACGACTGTAGATCATGGATCTACATGACGTAACCGTCTGGAGATCATGTCCGATGGGCGACCACGAGGCGATCCTCGGGCGTGATTTCCTGAACCTCCAAAATCCGCAAGTCCACTGGAGCAACGGCACTATCTACATCAAACACGACGTGTAGGATACTTCATCGCCGCTCGTGGAACAGCCAAAACCCGATCGACATGCTACGAGCAACAATAGCGTAGCCGGAGGCGACACTACCGTGGCTGCATTAACCGCGCGCATCCAACGGCTGCCAGTTACGCCGATCTTGCTCGACGTAGCAAAAAGATACCTGAGGAAAGGGGCCTCGAGGTGGTTGGCCCACGTTGATCTGAGCAGCACTTGCAACGAATCAGTCATCGCCGCAGACGCATCAGCCTCATCGGCCTCATCGGCATCAAAGTTCGCAGACATACAGGAGGAGTTCGCTCCGCTCATGAAACAATTTAAAGGGGTCTTCCCCAAAGAATAACTGAGTGAGCTCCCTCCCAAACACGACATCAACCACCAAACTGAGCTCAAACCTGGCAGCAGACCAATTGCTCAGGGGACCTACCGGATGAGTGATCACGAACTCACGGAGCTCAAGCGACAGCTGGAAGAGATGCTGACTGAGGGGTTCATCCGACCGTTTGTTTCTCTGTACGCTGCACTGGTACTGTTTGTGAAAAATAAACTGGCAAAATGCGGATGTGCGTGGACTACGAGGTGCTGAACAACATCACAGTCAAGAACCGATGTATTCTACCTCAATCAGACGAGCAATTCAATGAACTACATGGAGTAAGAATTTGCGGCAAAATAAATCTATGGAGTGGCTACCACTGAATTGCTATCGTTGATGAAGATGTTGCAAAAATTGCCTTTTGAACACCTTACAAGGACTTTGAGTTCATGCCTATGCCGTTTGGACTCACAAAAGCCCCTACAACTTTCATGTAGCAATGAGCAACATCTTTGGCCCATGCATTGACGACCTCGTCGTGGTGTACCTCGACGGCATCCTCGTGTTCAGCCAAAATCCAAGAGAACATCAACGACATCTTCGGCAAGTGCTCAAAGTCCTCCAACGGGAGAATGTATATGGGAAACTCTGAGTTCGGTCAACGCTTGATCGAGTTTCTTGGGCACATCATCGGCGTTGGATGGATGTCCATGGATCCAGCAAAGATATCCGTAGTGGCAGATTGCCCAACTCCAAAAAAAAAACGACGCGCAAGTTTTTCTCGGGTTTTGCAACTAGTATCGAAGGTTTGTGAAGGATTATGCCTGGATGTCAGCGCCTCCTCCTGACCTCACCCGCAAGAAGTGCAGGTGGAATTGGGGAGACAGGAAATGAGAAGGTTTTTTGTCTTAACGTAAAGCTCTGACCTTGGCGCCAACCCTTCGATTGGTAGATCCAACGGCAAATCAAACAATGGCCATAGATTCCTCCGATTGTGCAATCAGAGCCATCTTGCTATAAGACAATGACGGAGGAAAACAGTCCATCGCGTACATGTTGCGGAAGCTTCACGGGGCAAAGCTCAACTGTGCTGTCCACAAAAAGGATATGCTCACGGATACTCAAGCCTTCGGAAACCTGGTGTTGTTATTTGGAGTGTCAGAAATGTGTGGCTCAAACGGATCACCACGCCCACAAGTACCTGAAAACGCAGCCAATCCTAAGCCTAAGACAAACTCGTTGGATGGAGTTCATGGAGTCCAATTTTGACTACGAGATCGAGTATTGGCCAGGAAAAACAAATCCAGCGGCCACGCTGAGCCGCCGGCCCGATCTCACGCAGGTCAGCGCACTATAGATTTAAGCCGACCCATACGTGACCAAGTTGTTTGCACGTGGTTACGAGGACCACAAGGCCTATGACATGGAAACCTTCCACTTTGCAGACTCCTTTTGGAACAGAAAGCAAAACAATCACGTCGTCGTCCCCAGAGTTGAGGAGCTACGGCGCATGCTTCTCGAGGAATGCTACGACACTGGACAAGGAGGCCACTTAAGGGCCAAAAAGACTTGGAAAATATACAGTGAAAATACTGTTGGTGGGACAAGACGGGGGTTGACGTCGCGAACTTTTGCAAAAGCCGCAACCTCTGCCACCGTCACAAAAGTCGACGCACGAAACCCCCGGTCTACTACAACCACTGCCAATACCAGAAAAACCATGGACCAAAGTCTCCATGGATTTTATGACCGGTTTGACAATCACACCAGAAGGGTTGGACGCCATTCTTTTTCGGCATCAACAGGTTTTCAAAGATCCCGTACTTCATTCCGACCACCACGGATGTAAGCGCCGAAGGGGAAGCACAACTATTCCTTGAACAGATTGTCCGACTGCATGGGATCCCGCGATGGATCACGAGTGATCAAGATGAGCGATTCACTAGCAAATTATGGTGAGACTTGATGTAATGAAATAGAGTCAAATTCAACTTTCAAAGGCATTCCATCCGCAAACTGATGGACAAACCGAGCAAACCAACCAAATGCTCGGACAACTTATTTGATCTCTGTGTGGCCCTCACAACACAGACTGGGAAATCAAGCTACCAATAGCCGTGTTTACATACAACTTGGCGACTTCTGTTGCAGCGGGAAAAGCACCGTCCGAGGTGGCTTATGGACCAGAACAAGCCACCCCAATTGCCCTGCAGACCAAGAGCAACATCCCGACGTGACCACACTTCGACAATAATTCTCCGCAATCAGAAGAAACTTGTCAAACTCTTGCCAAGACACAAGCGGCCATGAAGGGACTGGCCGAAAAACATTGCCAAACCAGGGAGTTAAAGACCGGCCACGAGGTTTTGCTCAACTCTGCGACCATTGAACCCTGCAGGTCAAACAAGCAAAAGATCAAACCCTGGTGGATAGGGCCTTACAAAATCTTGGAGATGCGCACTCTAGTCATCGCAGAGCTCCGATTTCCCGACAACACGCAGATCCACCCCGCCTTCCACATTAGTAAACTCTGACGTTACATCAATCAAACAGAAGGTGGCACTTGCTCTGCCACCCATGATCGCAGGCAGTGAGAATGAGTACAATGTTGAGAAAAGCCTCGATTGCGGACGATGAAGAGGCAAAGATCAGTATCTAGTCATGTGGAAAAACTATGGCGCAGCACACGACAGCTGGGTTCCATAAATCCAACCCTTGGACATCGATCCTCTCATTGAAGGCTACCGAGCTCGCCCACGACGTTGCAACAGTAATGTGCTGGGGCGTCGTGGCTAAAAGGGGGCAGGGGGGTGTTATGCTAGTGGCATACACACACTCTAAACCCAGAAGCAACCTAGTGTTGCTTAGTCATTCCCAACCTTCATCAGAATTTAGCCATAGCAACGTCCTTCTATGCATCGAGGACATTCCTCTAAAGTACATCGGAATGATCGCGCGCTTACCAATAGTCTTTGGGTCTCTTCCCAAACTCGCCGATACCTACACTCTGCGTTTCTCCAGGATTCAAGACTATAGACAAAGTTCCGAAGCACAACTTCAACACACTTTGTGAACCACAAATTTGGTCCGGAAGCCCCCCGTCCAACCGACGATGGCTTTCTCAAGCGAGCAAACCAGAATGTGGCATCGCGTCACGTGAACCGCCGAATCTCCAAATGGCTCGACCAAGCATCTTTTCTTCTGCACTCGCACTATGTATACACATCGCGGAGTTTCGGTACTTACGATAACAAGTACACTTTTTGCTTCTCAATATTCTCAAACACCCTCGTTCTCTAAAAAGGTGACACGCCCTGATTTCAAATGTGAATCAGCTCACTTTTGCCCAGCGTAACACAAGACCCCCCCCCCACATGATACAAGGCAACCTACTCGATGCCGCAACCACGGGGTCAAGCAGTAGCCTGTGAAAGGAACAACAAGATAACCGACAACCCAAAATGTAGCATTTGGAGAGGAGGGGACTCCATTCCTTAGAGTTTTTTGTCCATTACTAGGCATTGCTAATCCTTACAGTAATAGCACTTTGAAGGTCTCTATTCAACTATACGTCTTTGTTAGCAAATGTATACGGGGTTGGGGAAAATTTGAACCATGGTGCTCATTGTCTCTTGAAAATGTCATTCCATAACATCAAAGAACTTTTGTGTGTTCAAGAATACAATGCGATATGTATGAACTTCCAAACACATACATGACACATGTATGCTCTGTGAAGAGTGTAGCTTGTAGGGGTGACCAACCATAAATGAAGAAGGCAAGCATGGGTCATATACATCCATTTAGCACTTTGGCGGATATGCATGTACCCATTGAGAAGTAGTAGAAATGAGGTACAAAGAGTGTGGGTGTGGCAAGTAAGGCCTATTCCCTTTACAAGCAGGATATGGACTATGCCATCATCCAAAGAGGTGTTGTATTCAACAAAAGAAATGTCATTAGCACCAACAGAATCTGCTAAAGGAGAGAAAAACCAAAAGCTGATGAAGCATTGGTAGTAAAAACTCTCCTTGAACCCTCTTCTCCATACCCTTCCTCCACTCAGACAATAGATGAGCCAATATAATCTCTCTTTTATGATGTAATGGATACATCAAACTTGTCAGTATACATAGGGGAAGAAGGATATGCACCACCATTAGTAGTAGCAGTTGTACTAGTAGCAGGATGCTAACCACCCGCAAACGTCCCATCACTAGGTGGTAGATAACCCCTTAGGATGTTCGGCAAGCCTGGTGAGCAGGGCCATTGCTATCTGCTTTTGAAACCAAAAGAGATGGATGTCATATTTGTAACAGATGCAAATGCGCCGAAATCCTACAAGGAGGGTATGGTTGTACCAAAAATAACAGATTGGGCGTAAGTAGCGGGGCAAAGGATGTACTCAAAGTTGGACAACAATACATGGGATTTGACTAAGCATGCATGTAGACTGAAGGTGATCAAGTATAATTGGATTTTTAAGAAAATGCAAGGAGAGGATACCAAAATGGAAAAGTACGAGACAAGACAGGTTTTGAAAGGTTACTCGTAATAGGAGGGCACTGCCCACATTGAGATATTTGTCCCTCTTGCAAAGGTTGCCTATATGGACACCCTCCATTCTCATGCAAGAGCTCAGGACCCACCATATGGATCTCAAGATGACATTCTTGAATGGTAACTTGCCAAGAACGTAGAGCACTGTGCTTGCACTAAGCACATTGACATCATCTATCACTTAATCAAGCATATGGTACAAGAGGGTACTACCAAGCTTGAATTTACCCCAACGAGCAAGCAAGTCACTGATTTCTATACCAAGCTAGTGACCCGTGAGAAGCTCTAAATCTACATGGAGGCACGTGAACTCAACCCACTCTAACTGTGGAGAGATTAGGAATTATGCCAATTGGCTTAGTTCCAAGTCTGTAAGAGAAGATTCCAGTGAAGTACTAAATGCTTGCCCTGAGTGTCAATCCAACTTTGTTACTATAGAGGTTTGGTGGTAAAACACTTGATGCTCAGATAAACAGGTATGAGTTTATGAAGTTCTTAGGATCATCGACTGTCGTGTATAACTAACTAGAGGTGACGAATCGATGCATTAGCATGTGGAAAAGATTGTAGGAGGTCTGAGGTCTTAATTATTGGAGAAACAATTAAAATACTTTATCCTAGGATTGCATCGTCCAGGTGTTCTTTCTAAGGAAAATGTACCTCTCCTTACCTTTCAGGTGAGTTGAGATCACCTCGCGTGCTTGTGTGCTAGCCATGGACACATGGCGATTTACCTTGAGATTTCATGTGATGTGGCCACAAGGAATGTGGAACGAGAACATTATCTAGCTCTCTAGGCAATGCGTGATTGGTCAGCCCTGATTTCTAGGCGAGTACAATGTACTGCATGCTAGTATGGACACTAATGGGTAAGCCTTAGCCTCCACGGCTATGTGGTGTGGCCCGTGAGAGGGTTGAATGGTCCAAGCTCTAGTTATTTACGTACTCCATCCCTTTGAGTGATTAAACCACCATTATCAGGAATGATGGATGCCCTTCAAGTTCCACATGCTCGTTGCTCCGTGGTTGATTGCCTCGTCATAGGGCCGGATAGGCAAGGTGGGATCCCTTTGTAGAAGTGGATGTCTAACATGTCCTCGATCTTATGCGACACCCACGTCAACAATATCGCGTCAAAGTCCTTCAACTTGCGGCTAAAGTTGCTTTGGAAGACGTACCCATCTGTTGTTTCATGCGAGAGTATTACTTGTGTAGAGGGCAACGAAAGAATGTTTTGAGCAGATTACAACAACGTGAAAGCCATTACGTTCATCCCTAGAAAGAGGCTATTCCATAGCTCTGTAGTGGTTAGGGACTACGACGTTGTCATGCACAGCCCACAATATGCCATGATCCAGGGTCTTCCAAATGTGCAGCAATGAGTGGACCTCTGTCGGTTGTCTCGTGGCTATGGCCGTTGGCACGAGTTTAGACAGCCATGGGAGCACGCATGTGTTGTGACTATGGAGACGGGTGAGGACCCATCAACTCATGCGGATATTGGCAAGAACCTGTTGTTCTATAGTCGGATATACAGCAATCCCATGCCGCCTATAACAGTAGAGGGCTTCTGTGTTGCCTTGGTAGGTTGGGACTAACCAGGGCCACACTATAGACGCGGAGGGTTGAAGATTGTACGCATGGATCGATAACCTCTACGTAAGTGGGTTTTCATATTCGTTAAGGGTAACTGCAAGGGCCACACCAAAAACAAAGTACTCCAACCCAACAACATGTCCTAACTAGGCAGTGGTCTAACTCTAAGAAAACATCATCTTCGCAGTAGTGGCAGGTGCACCACATGGAATGGGCGCAATATCATAAGGTAAAGTATCAAGTGGAGAAATAGTAGATGGAACAACAAGCAACTTGGATGCATGCGAATACACCCCCAAAGCCAAGCCACGAGGTCTTCCATTGATAAGGAGGTTGGTGAGGTGTAGGATAGTTTATTTTGTAACACTTCTTTTTACATTGGCACTGAGGACCCTCTTGGCTACATAGAAAAGACAGAACACAAGTTGTTCATTAGAGAAAATCACAAGAAAAATGGAACATGAATGATGGATGAGTATGGTGGGCTGAAGGAGGGCACCGAAGATAAAGAAGAGTGTGAGGGAGATGTAGAGGCTAAGATAGAAAGAGACAGATAGGAGGAGACCAATCATGTTGTGCATGGTGTTGAAGCTCTTGATACCTAAGGTACATATTGCTCAATTTGTTTCCTGTTTAGTTCTTATAAATCATTCATGGAGAGCTTCCTAGTCCCAATACACTTCTCAATTGATAGGACCACAACCTCCAAGCTTGTCGATGCATTTACAACAACTCACCGTGAATGTTAAAGTCAGTACATTTGGAGAGGTGCAAGTGGAAGTGGAGCCTGAAATAACACGATGGAGGTAAGTCACCGTAAGTTGTTGCTCCTAAGATAATGTAATGGACCATTGTTTGATGGAGGAAGCATGTCATTGGCATTCTACCATGTTTTATGACATCTCACAATGAAGTCACGTATCCACTTTTCACTTCCATACTTATTTCCCTTTAATGCTTAAGCATACTTTCCTCACCCCTCTCTTGACATAGAGTGTAAATGTAGTCGTGTAAGTGATTAATGCTATGGTAGAAAGAATTGATTGTGTGAAGTAGACCCAAAAAAATTGCTATAGAATCCAAGGCGTACTTGATTTCCAGCCTACATAACTTTGGAGGTAACATAATGGAGTTTATCTGGCCATCAATAGTGCTTTTGGTGGTGATTTCATTATTGTATGGCATCACGGTGTGTTTCATTTCCTTACGAGCCAGTGAGTAACGGAGATGTGTTCTGGCAAAGGTGTAATGAAGTAGATGCCTAACAGGATGCCTCCTTCATTGGACACACACCCCTTGCAAGGAAAAGTGGCTTGGGAATGGTATTCCAGGTCTATGACAAAGATGATGTAGTGTCCAGCGCGTCATTCATTCCTAGTATTAGAGATATGAAGACATTTTCCAATGCTAAAGAGTTTCCTTGTCATTTCTTTCCATGTTCATGGAGGGTGTACGCTATTGTGTTCTACGTGACAAGCGACATGATCGTTTCAATATAACTACTAAGAATTATTGCATTTTGGTTACAAAAAAACAGAACATAGACATATAATGCATGGTTTCTCATCGTATATTGGTATACATGATACATTTGATGTACCCTTATAGTCACTTGGCACGTGATTCATAGCCTCGCACACCAAGGTGGTTCTAGATTTACCCATGGCTAATAGTGGAGGGGGCACTATATCTGACGACAATGGGACAGCTGATCACCCACGCTCTGGCACATCTTGTATGGGTCGGCAAGAGGTGATCCTAAGTTTTTTGAGTCCCGCATACACTCGATCTTTGTCCACTTGACCCATACATTATAAAGGTCCATAGAGGGAGGTGGTGGGATGAAAACTTCCCATTCACCCGCTTATGGTACATCCAAATGTTGTCATTATTATCCGAGTGGTAGCATGGACATCCCGTGAGCAACATAAAATCCATGTAACATGTGGCTTAAGCTTAGGCACATAAAAAAAAAGGTGAGAATATACATGGAATTATGTTTTCAGTTGTCGTTCAAAGCACGATTTTTACTTGAAACTTTCCATTGGACAGGGGTCTGGACTCGTGCCCATTCGATGACGTCAACTTTACTACGAACGATTTAGGAAGTAATGGTTTGTGTTGGCTTCACACATGTATTCACATGCGTCACCGTATACGCTGGCTATTTCCCTTGAAATATATTCGATGATACCTGTTACATACTATGATGCACCCTTCCTAATCCTGTAAAAAGAGCAAGTTGCACACACAACTCAGGGCTTGAAGTCTACTCATTGTGAGAGTGACTTCAACATATGGTTTCCAAAGGTCGGGAGATAACCCGTGAGAAATGCGCCACATCCATGGTATCTCATGTTTGGTAGAGGTGATGATCACCACGCTTGTTTTTTCTGGTCAAGATGGCACAATCAGTTTCATAACAGGAGGCACCTTCAAGGAGTTGGGAATATTCTCTACAAAACTCCCGGCTTCAATGGCAAGGATTGTCTCCGCTTGTATAGGCCAGATTTAGCTATGGTATCTACATCCATGGGGGGAATGGACCCTAGAGCTATAAAATACTGTGTGCTGCATGCACAACATGGCTGTGCATACACGCTAACCTAGACTAGTCAGCATCTGTGGAGTGCGACTATGCACTACCGAGTTATTGGACAGGTCCAATCAGGGTGGGGCTACACCTAACTGGGCAATGTGGACAGCCCAGCATTGGCCGCTTCACCAGCGCGACTCAGTAGTAGCATGCAAGACCTAGAGTGGGGAACGCTTTACCCCAGTGATCATTGATTTCGACGACCAACCTTGACCATTTCTTTTCAATGAAGTTTTGTGCACTTTGGAATTATTTAGGGTGTACGTTTATTCTTCTTTCAAAACAGGAGGGGTAGGTGCTTTAACTTTGACGAACAGGTTATCTAAGTTGTTTTGTTTCGATGGTCATTCTGTGGTTTATGCTTTCGAATGACAAATTCAAATGGTGAGCCATTTGTCGTTCACGCGCGTCTGCCACATCGCGTCGCAAGTCATTTTTCAGTTGGCCGAAGCAGCCAATCACAGTCTTGCAAGCGCCGCTATCCAACGGTGCGACCTTCTGCATGTTGTTGGACTGGACTCAAAGGCAGTCGGCCTAGCAATTCCTACACGTAGAAATGCTTGACAATGCAAACAAGGTAGAAGTGTGGATGAACCAGGGATAGAAAAAGGCAAAAAATGGCAGTGGTACCTTGAATTCGACAAATGGTATCTGGAATTATGTAGGTGGTACGTTTAAACTCAACCAAAGTTTGTTTTCAATGAATTTTGACTAGTAAAAAATATACTAATATTGAAATCAACGATCACTGGGGTACATCAACGCATGCATGCACGACACAACACTACATCATAGCACGCATGCACAAGTCATCACCCACATGCAATGCCAGAAACGAGGACCGTTGTGCATCAGCACAACCATGCATGACCCAACAACAGGAACCATTAGGGGGGCTATTGCTTGTAGGAAGGTTCTAAGGCTAGGAATCCTCCGACCTACAACAGGAAGCTTCTACCATCCTGGACAGCTGTCAACTTGCCAGCAGCCTGTTATAAAAGGTGACTAGCATGGCAGTCCTCATTGAACAACGCAGTCATCACCAAGCTTTCCATCCGCAGTCAACCATAGTAGCCTCCACCAGTTATAGACAGCACTTGAGGCCAAGACTCTGCAGACACTCTTCTCAAGACCCTAGAAAGCCTGGCAGTAGTGTGCCAGCCTGGGTAGGAGGACACCCCTGACTACCTGAAGGCCCGACTACATGAAAAAGGTGACCAGACTGCGTCCAAGATTCAAGCTACTTTAGTGGAGCTGTCTTGCTAGACGTTGCCCACCTATGGGCTAGGAGTTGTGTCTAGGCGTATGAGTCCAGAGTGAGTCTATAGCTGAGTTATGTTTTCTATACTCTCTCTTGTGCTATAGTTGTGATAAAACAAATTCATTTAGTCCCAGCATTCTCCTAGTTCAAGCTATTCAGACTATGTGTATTTTCACTCCAAGCACAACGGTCCCAAGAGCAAGGAACCTAGACCTTGCTGCACCCCACAAACATAAGAATGGTATCACATCAAAGGTGCATGCTGGCAGCATCTACAGTCCGAGTCCTAACTAGTGGTGTGCTAGAGGAGCCGTGGTATCAAGTCGCTTACGCCAGCAAGCAACTAACGTCTTCAAGCGCCCAGGGTGGGATCCAGCTTGCAAACACAAGAGACAACGTGCATTACATGAGCAACATGGAGATGGATAACTCATGTGCAAACTCTCCACCTCTTGATGAGCGTTTTGTCTTGCATGGTTTGCGCATGGGACAAGGTCAGGGTCGCTATGTGATAGAGCAAGCAGAACAGAAGGCAGAAGAAGCGCAACGCTTGGCAGATGAAGCAAAATGCATGGCGTAGCAAGAAGCAGCTACGCGCGAGGCTATGAAGTAAGAGACCATGGCATTGAGGCAACAACTTGGTGCACAAGAGCTACTCCGCTAGCAGGAGCAGCTCACACGCGATGCTCAGATGAAGCAGCTTCAGTAGTAGATGGCATGGCTACGACAGCAAAACCAGCTGCAACAACAACAACTGCAGCTGAAACAATAGCAACAATAACAACAGCATAAGTAGTTTATGTTGAATATGTTTGCCCCTTGTTCAGTCTTGTACGACGGATCAGGAATGCTCTGCCCCTTGTGGAGGTATGACCCCTGGATTTGTTGTAGGGTGACTCAACTATGCTCTGTCTCATGTGAGATATGACCTGTGAGTACACCATGTAGGTGAGTGGTTAACCTGGCCATTTTGTTGATTTGGCCAAGTGAGAGGTCATGAGTTTGATCCTGGCTCCATGCACATCTTGGTTGTTTTGGAAGCTTCCAAGAAATAAAGTCCGNGCTCTTCTTGAGATGCAATGCTAGGACGTTAGTACTCTTGAAGGTGAGGTGTATGCCTGATTAAGTTTGGGGTGTACAACACATACCTGCAAAGGAAGAAGGTGTGAAAACCTTTGTGAGCTTTTCGGTTCCGCGGCTTCTCTGCTGGAGGTGGTTAGCTCAGTAGCTAACAAAAAGGTTATGGGCCCACTCCTCTGGTTAGAGAAGTTTCACGCACGCAACCGCCAAAGTCACAAGCAGTGAGAGCGCCTTCACTCTCACCCATCCTCTCTGTTTGCAGGTCAATCATCAGCCGGAGGGGAATGCAACACATCTGCACCTTTCTGCCTTGGGAGCTGACATCAGCGTACAACAGCTTACATCAGCCTACATTTTTTTGCATCGGCCAGCATGAACAGGGCCAGCAGTTGCCTCTTCTCACCAACAACCTACAACGGCCTCAAACACAGGTGCATCGGTATCAACAATAGGTGCAGCAGCTTTAGCAGTTGTAGGTGCAGGGATGGCAGGGACAGGGGAACCAGGGAATCATTTTCCCATCCTCAAGTTTGATGGAGAGGGGTATGCGATTTGGAAGTGGCAGTTTGAGATCATCATGGATGATAGAGAATTGCTAGGATATTTCAATGGAAGCATCCCAGCACCAAAGGAGGAGGGTGCTGACCTTATGGCATGGGTCAAGCTCAATAAGAAGGCTCTTGCCATTCTCGTGTCCTCCATACAACCCTCAGTCCTCTCACACATCAGCGGTTGTACAATGGCAGCCGCAGCTTGCGCCAAACTGAGCAAGGTGTTTCAGTCCTCCTCACTTGCCAACCGTCTCTTCATTCTACAAAACCTCATCAGTATGAGGCTTGGTGAAGGGGAGGATGTCTCGTGGGGTGGGACCTGAAATCCGATATGCAGGCCATGATTTTTCTGACGACGCTGCCGGAGAGCTGGGGTCCCATGATCACAGTGATTGGAGGGTGGACCGAAGAGCAAGTATCCTACACCACCGTCTCGGAGTATGTGTGGAATGAAGCCATGCGTCGCAGCAGTAGTGAAGCAAACATGGCTGCCTTTGCCTCACGAAGCAGCGGTGCCTTTCACAATACCTCCTCCTATGGATACAAGGGAAACAACGGCACTGATGGAAGGGGTCCAAAGCGTCAAGGAAACTGCCACAACTATGGTAAGGCTGGACACTGGGCTCGGGAGTGTCAGGCACCCAAGAAGGAGGGAGGAGACGAGGATGAATGGCGAGGGGGACATGGTGGGAAGGATCCCACAAGCTTGATGGTCGAGTGTGCCTCCAACAAAGGGAGGGCGATACTCAGGCCAGGAGCTTACGGCCTTGACTCGGGCACAAACGAGCACACCACTTATGAGAAGAGAGACTTCATCTCCCTTGCTCCATGCAATAAAAACTTTAGAGTCGCCAACGGTAAGGTTGAGGCAGCTGAGGGGATTGGTGACAAGCTGGTCACTGCGGGTGTCAACGGAGCGGACTCCGACCTCAAGCTAGAGGGGGTAGTCTACTTGCCCTCCTTCACAGCCAACCTGCTCTCTGTCTCTAAGATAACTGACCATGGCATGACAACTGTTTTTACAGAGAAGGAAGCAGTGATAGTCCCTACCAAGGACATCAACATTTCCTACCCTGCCAAGAAGGTTGTTGCACAGGTCCCTCGCGTTGATGGACTCTACGTCTTGCACACCAAGATGACAACATCAACGGCTAAGTCTTCGGCCGAGAGTGATGATGAGGAGAGCAGCGATGCAGACTCTGATGACGAAGGACATGTTGGAGCAGAGGAAGCAATGGCAGCAGAAGATTTGGTAACAAAACCAGAAGCAAATACAGCCACTGAGGCTGTTCATTCTAGCCAATGCACATCATCAGAGAACCCGTGGCACAGGCGCTTTGGGCACGTGGCTCATCGCACATTGGTACTCATGGATGAGGAAGAGCTAGTGAGTGGGATGGAGCCATGTGATGTGGCTGAGGGAGCTGGGATCTTGTGTGAGCCATGCTTTCAAGGCAAGGCCAAGAAGAAACCTTTCAAGCGTAATGGTACGCGTGCTCTCGCACCCCTTGACCTCATCCACTGTGACGTGGGTGGTCCCTTTTGCATACCGTCCAATGGAGGCAGCAGATGTTTCCTCACCTGCATCGACAACAACACCCGCAAGGCCTGGATATACTTTCTCAAAAAGAAAAGTGAGGTGAAGGAGAATCTGCAAGCCTTTATCGCTATGGTCGAGCGACAGAGCGGAAGGAAGGTGAAGGCATTCAGGATGGACAACGGGGGGGAGTACAAAGCCTACAGGGAGTGGCTCAAGACACAGGGCATTGAACAACCGGAAAATACTCCCTACTCACCTCAAAGCAAAGGCGTAGCAGAGAGGATGAATCAGACCCTCCTTGGCATGACAAGGTGCATGCTCTTTGACGCCAAGCTGCCTCCTAGGTTCTAGGCTGAAGCAGCACGCACGGCTATGTATCTTGTGAACCTCACACCTGTAGCAGCTTTGCAAAGGAGAGGCAAGAAGAAACTGACACAGCTGCTGAAGACACCTCAAGAAGCATGGTCGGGCAGGAAGCCGGACGCCTCCCATCTCAAGGTGTTCGGTTGCACCGGCTTTGCCAAGGTCCAGGCGGGTGAGGGTCCTGGAAAGCTCGATGCAAGAGCACGATAGTGTAATCTCATCGGCTATGACACCGCCCACAGAGCTTATAGAATGTGGGACCTAGGAGCAAAGAAGGTCATCCGCATCAAATACGTGGATTTCCACGAACGTTCAGTGAGTAAGGGAGAGCTTCTTGAACTTCAGAACACTCCAAAACAGGGAGAGTGGCTCACTCTTCTTGAGGAGGGAGACAAAGCACCAGCACAATGGCATGGGCTGGGTACTACAACAGGGAGAGAAGCTGATGAAGATGACTCGGAGGAATCAGCCTCCGAGTCTGACGTATGTGATCCTCCAGACCATGAGGAGGAAACCT
>SZWC01007787.1:39119-61975 GCA_023375785.1 Penium margaritaceum | reverse complement strand
ATGGGTTGCAGTTGCTGAGGTACAGGAAGCGGGCGTCCCCGTGTAGGTGAGCCTGGGAATTTGGGCCGCTTTCTCGTCTTACGACGGAAGGGCGCTTTCGCGCGACTTGGGAAAGTCGACTTTCTACCGTTGACTTTCCGACTTTTCACCGGACATGCGGTCAGATTCGACTTAACCGAAAAAACGTCGGCACTTGCGAATCGTTCTGGGAGACAAAACTCCACCTCCGCTGAAAGTGAACCTCCCCCAACCCATCCTCCTCAGCCTGCGCCCTCGCATGTTTGAGGGCGCAGATCGTATTGGTGGGAGAGCGGGCGACTTGCCCTAGAATGATTCCGACATATGACACCAGATAAGTCCTTTTTGGTGAAACGGAACTAGAGCATGTCCTTTTCTTCCTAAACGATTCTTCCTCTGCAATGATCGATGGAGAAGGAATAAAGCTTTTGTCTAGCTAAAGGGACATTTCTAATCACAGAAATGACTCCCCTGTTTGTTGTGTCGAATAGGGATTTTTTGTTCATGCTAACATTTTTCCCCTTCTCGTCTCTCGGATATGTGACGTGCCAATTCTCTCTTCGCTTGCCAGAATTGTCACGTCAATGTTTTTTTTCAATATCTCTATACTTCGTCCATTTCATTTGCTTTTTTGTCACACTAGACTGCAACCGCCAGGTGAAGTCAATGTACATGTTCAGTTGTGGTTCTCACCATGGACCTCAACCATTCGCTCCTCACACCGGGCGCAATGAGCGAGTGGTTGATTGGTTAGCAATCCTAAACAATAGAAGAATACCCTTCACTGAGAAAGCACTGACACGTGAATTACTTTTCATGAGTTAAAACGAAACCTTTCTTAAAGAGAGCTCGCCCAAATTCAAGGCTATCCTTCGCGATCCCTTCTCGTCACCTCCAACTGCTCATGAGAGCTATCTCTGGTTTCAACACTCTCAACAAATGCATGGTTTCCTCCATTACCCCGCTGTTGCTAGGCCTAGGATTTTTCAGACCTTAATGAAACTCATCAACCTTCAATGCAACAAGAGGGCTCAACCAAATATACGTTTTCTTAATGTTTACAATGGGAGACTGTCTATCCAGCAAACGAATCAAAAGTCAATGCCAAAGATGGAAGATTTACTAAAATTTAACAATTTGATGGCGTATGCCTTCACTTGAGATGTTTTGGCACGCTATTCTTCTAATGAAAAAAGCATTTTCAGACTTGTCGTCTACCCTCCAACCAATACATGGCACCGTTGGTTACAAAGGTTGAGTAGGCAATGCAATTCGACACATGCATCATGGATGGGTAGCACCTTAGTACAAGCATGGTCAATGGAGGTGTGAATGAAATGAAATGAACATAATGTCTAGGAAGATATAAAGTGAAACGAAAGGTTTGGTGTTCCAGACAAATAAGGATGGTTGCAAGCTTCCAGTAAAGTTCTCATGCATACAAGATTCAACTTTTAGGAAATGAACTGTATGTATCCAAAACCCCCATAAAGAGATTGTGGACATCTTTTATACTCTTACTAAGGGATCATTCATACTCTTCAAAGGCAACTCCAATCCACAACATTCATTTTTAAGCATGTTGCAATGTGCCTAGCCTAAGGCCTTTGTAGCAGGAGGGCTCATTTGGCCCTCCCTTCTTGCATTTGTGAGAGGTGGTTGGACACCAAATCTCGTCACTACGAGGGCTGGCCGGAAGCCATGCTTTTTTTTGCTCTTGATAAGCTGGTTGCCGGCCATCTCGACGCCCGGCGGCTAGTCAATTGACTGGCCGGTCATTGGCCGGTCACCTCCAGGTCGCCGATCAAGCTTGTTGCTTGATGTGTCGCAAGGAGGCCGTGAGGCCTTGACGCCCGAGGTATGTGGCCTTGAACCCCCATCCTCCCTACCTCAAGCGAGAATGGCGAGGGATACACAGGAAGGGGGTGAGGTGACAAAGCAACGAAAAAAGCATTGCATAAAGTAATTGGACATGCCTCGAATCGTGGGTTCTATGCCATCTTTCTGAACATGAGACTCAACTTTGTTTGGTAGGAATTCTGGTTATTTTTACGAAAGACTACTACAAAGTCATAAGTTCAAAGTAATACCCCCCTCGTTTGGGACCCAGTACAAGGGGATAGGGTAAAAATGGAAACAGGCCTTTGTGGACTCCAAATGTTTGAGTTTCACTACATGGGTCCTTGATGACGATTGCACGCAAAGCAATGTAGATGAGAAAATCCCTTGAGCGAGCTCTAGATGCCATTTTGCAAACTCCAACGATGACCTTATAGCATGAGCCAAAGAAACAGTTATACAACCAGCATTAAAGCCATATGATCCTTGTGAAGAATCGTGGGACGATTCGACTGGCTATGCTACATACTAAACATCACGAGTAGCTAGAGCGCTAGCAAAAATGCCAGAGGGGGTATGGCATCCATACCAGTCCATTACAAGCATGAAAGAGTGCGTTAGAAAGCTCTTTATAAACTAAAACTCAACCTCCCAACTCCTTTAAGCTTTGTCTTCAATCCACAACACTGTGTGGATTTTTCTTTGACAAGATGGAGAGTGCTTGTCCCAAAAACCACGAGTTTTCCTCTATTTTCAGGGTTCATTCTCCTTTGACCAAACAATTAGGGCAGTGCCCTTGCCTAAGACCAGAGACTCTCATGGATTGAGAGCAAAGTGAAAAGAAGGAAGACGGCATTCTTGGAGGACCACCCTATTGTTCTGCAGTACAAGGAAGGCCCCTCTGAGGAGGGTCAAGGCGTGCCAATAGAATGGAAGAAGAGGCCACGAAAGACCAGAAGAGAAAAACGAAGCCAAGAGGAGTGACGTAGCGGGAGGGCCAATTCGGCCCTCCCTCCTCGCTGAAGCGAGGGGTGGTTGCGCAGCATCCCTCGCGTCAGCGAGGGCTGGCCGGCGGCCAGCACTTTGCTGGCCGCCGGCCAGCTCGCTGCCGGCCGACTGGACGGCCTGCGGCTGGCCAAGTGACCGGCCGGCCACCGGCCGGCAAGCCACCAGTCGCCGATCGCGGCCTCAGCCCGAACTGCGACTGAGAGGCCACGAGGGCATCGAGGGCAAGGCCTAGTGGCCTCGTGCCCTCCCCCCCCCCTCGCCCTCCTTGCAAAAACAAGCAAGCAAGGACGAGGGATAGGGGAAGCGAGGGTGAGGTCGAAAGAAAGCTGGCGCAAAATCGCCAGCGTGCCTCGCACGCAACGATTTTGCACCAGAACGGAAAAACATGAATCGAAGTTTTGTTCTCGACAAACTTCGACATAAAATAAACAAAACAACTCGTGTGAACACACGAGTTCGAGGTAAAACACCTGGTTTGGGTCCCAAAACCAGGGGTTTGGTTAAAACCAGATATGGGCCTCCGCAGACTCGAAACACTCGAGTCCCCCTGCTCTGGGTCATTGATGACGATTGCCCATCAGTCCTACAAAGGGGGTATGACTAGTTTCCTAGAACCTTCCTAACCACTTGCCGCGACACAAGGCGTCAGCGCCAGGTCAGCGTGTGACAACAGTCACAAATTAGAGACAAAATTGTAAGGGTCTGGGTTGGGGTACGAATAAAGTGTCAGGAATCTCAAACTGAATATAATTGCAGAGAGAGATGACAACTGAGCCACACATACCAACACTCCCCCTGGCTGACACATCCGTCAAGGCCACAATGGCTGAGCAAAGACAAGATAGGATGGCTCGGGAAACCAATCATGGCAAGCACCGATCAAGCATGCCACAGCACAGGGTCTCCTCGTGACAATGGTGCATCCCACCAAGTGCCCGGGTCTCGACCATGCACAAAGGCAATCACACACACGTGTCAAACATCATGCACGAGAGACAAAGACACAAGGTCTCCTCATGTCTCCGAAAAATGTCTCCGGGTATCCGACTCTCGACCAAATCATGCAGGGATCACACATAGCACATGGGGACAATGGGTCTCCACATGACACCGGTGGAACTCACTAAGTGCGCGGGTCTCGACCAGCATAACCTCAATCACAACATCGTGCCACACTCTAATCAACCTTGCTGTCCTCACAAGAGTGTCAGGCCAAAGCCCATACACCAACACTCCCCCTGGGCTGCATAGGCTGACAGTACGGCTCCCCCATGGTCACATATTCTTGCATAGCAATAGCAACGATGGCGGCGATGCTAGTGGGATGTGTGTGCACATAGCCTCACCCCACGGCGTCGTCATTGTTGTCTTCGTCATCACCACTGTAGTCGTCACTACTGTCGTCACCTGGTGTTGCGACGAGGGCAGAGCTGAGGGTCTCCTCCAGCTGCATCGCCTCCCGTATGTATGCCAGCTGCTTGGCTGCATGCTGCCACATGGACTGCGCTATGTCGCGACGCGTGTGCAGTCCGTCGAGCTCTGCTCCGGCAGCCTGCCGGCCAGTTGCATCTACGGCGTGCAGGAGGTCAGTCGCGGAATGAATCTGATGGTGGACCTCCATCATGTGCGCGTCGACACGAGTCAGTGCATCCTGCATCCTCGTCTCCTCGTCGCGTAGGAAGCTCTCCATGTCAACAGGCGACTCAGCTGCTGTCTGATCACCAGCTCTACCGAAGGGGGTGCTGTTGCGGAGGCACCGGCTGCTACTGACACACTCGACACTGGGGTGTCAGGTGGGAGGACGTCGTCATCCGTCAATGTATCTACCGTTGCAGTGTCATCGCTGTCATCGGGAACCAGCACACCCTGGAGAAACGCCGAGCCCCTGGTGCACAACCAATTGTCCACCTGCTGTTGTGCGTTTGCCCATCGTCGACGTGCATCCTGTAGGGACCACTTCACAGCCTCGAGACGGGTGTGCACATCCTCCATGGACTCCTCAGCAACCTGTCGTGCAGAAGCATCGATAGTGTACCAACGGCTTCTGGCCTCCCGGAACTCGGCCATGAGACTCTGCACGTGCGCCTCCGCTCGAGCCACCACTGACTCCTGCTCGTTGACCGTGGAGCGTAGGCGCTGAGGTAAAGGAACTATAGCTTGGACGAGAGTAGCTATGTCATCGGCTGGAATCGCCGTGGTGTCAGCGACACCGATCAGGGTAACAAGGTGTTGGAGGTCTCCAACTCGCTCTGCATCCTCCATCTCGCACACGCGGACATCTGCTCTCACCGAGGAACTATTTCGTGCTCTAGTCACGGCTACTTCAAGAACGACAGCGCACTGGGCCTCTACATCTGCCTCCAACCCTTCGTCCGACCGCTCTACGACGGACGACTGATCCTCACACAGGAAGTCAGCCTCGTCCTGGTGGTCCATCACCTGCTCCTGCTGCCCAGCACTATCTGTCTAAACTACCTCGGTGTCTGCAGTACTCCAACGTGTGCTCGCTGCACGTAGCTCAAGCGTGAGGTCCTGCAGGTGCATGTCCGCACGTGCCACTGAATCCTCCTAGTCGTGAAGTGCAAACGATAAATGTTCAAGCGCACGGGCCTGCTTGACTGCTCGTGCATCAGCTACTACTCGAGCTGCATCCTCCGCGACAGCTGTGCCTCCAAAGACAGCTACCGCAATGGCACCGGTCATGGCGGAAGTGTTGGCAACCTCGACGTCTGCTGCCTCTCCGGGCACCCCCGCCGCACGTGCACCTGCAATGGCTGACGATGTGACTAAGGGAATGTCTATCCCTCCGGAGGCCGTACCGGTTGCTACCAGAGCGACGACCATCGTGGTGTCTGCACCAAGGAGCGCATCCACTACCGACGTCTTGTCAGTAGTAGTGACTGCAACTGCTACTACCGTCACGACGTCAATGGCTGCCGACACACCCATTGCCTCGACATCTAGTCCTCATGTGTCGGCTCTCACCGCCACTGATGCTACGGCCACATCCACTGCTACTGCCACACCTGCCTGTGTGGTCGTGGTCTCTGCTACGTCAACTGCAGTCTCCATCTCCATCTCCATCTCCATCTCCACGTCTCCCTCCAACTCCTCGTCAGACCACTCGTGCGTCTTTGACTCCACGTCAGAGCACTCCTCAGATGTCTAATCCTAACTGAGAGTGCCCTGTCGTGAAGCAGTGTCTGTCGCATCCATGCTGCACTCAACGGTGGTCATCGGCGGCCACTCCAACCCCCCCTCGACCGACCCACCAGTAGGAGCTATGAAGGGATGCCGCACCAACCCTGTGACTGGGGACGAGAGATTCATCTCCGTGGTGACGTTTGCCACTACTGCGACTGCTACAGCCTCCTGGGCATGTCTCGCCAAACGTGCCATCCGCTGCTTTGCATGCCGAGTGCGAGTGCAATGATGCTAAGCTGAAGGGACTACCACAGAAGCGGAGGGGTCAATGGTCGGGATGACTCCAACTAAATCCAGCACAGAGCTGAGGGTGTGAGATGTGAAGCTAAGGTCGGGAGGCGTGGCATCGTCAGGTGATGACACTGACGGAGGTGACAGATGGCGAGGAGGAAGATGTACCTGTCTGTAGCGGCATGGTGGAAACGGCCCGCTCAGAGACCACATGGTCTGTGAGCTGTTGCACCATGTGCTTTAGACTCTGGAGCTCCGAGTACAACACCGCCATAGCCTATTGAGGGGTGCAATAGTGTCGACCAATTTCTTTCAGTCAAATGGAGAAGAAGGGTGGAGCCGTATCTAGGGCGGTCGCCACCCGACAGGGCGCTGGCGACACTGGCGCCAGCCATGGTGTCGATCCCCATAGTAGTAACAGGCAAAGCCGTTAGACACCCGAGGCGTGTGCCACGGCTGCAGCTGCCACTGTGGACGCGGCGTCTGCCAGGTATGCAAAGCCGGTGCCAACCACGGCGCCGGCTGCACTCCCTGCCACGCCAGTCTTCTCATCTCCAGAGCTTGGCGTAGGTAAGTCCACACAACACTTGCTCCCGCTGGCACAAGACCACAAAGGAAGGTGGGCAATCAAAGCACTGTCTCTCAGACGTGCTACGACTGCATCACAAGGATGGTCACCACAGCGCTAGTAGCGCAGTGGTGTGTGACTCAAGTGTGCAAACTCAAGTTGCCTTCGGTGCTAATGCTGTAGCGAGTGCCGTCGTTAGCCGACGCCTATGGCCTCAAGCCACCTTCTCTGCTGCTGCTACCGTTGCAACTCTCGAAACAGCTGCTACTACTGCGGGTTCTATCGCCAGCCGACGGTGGTGGCCTCAGGCCACACTTAAAAGGTAAAACCAAAACAAAGTAAAGAAAGGGTATAGGGAACCCCTTTTTCTTCTCTTTACCCTTTTTTTTTGGGTGTCACCTTCTCTGGTGCCCCTTTCGGGGTTGTTCTGGGGTGCCCAGCTCGGGGACCCCCTACATGTCCTTTTTTTTATGAGTGTGTGAGCTTGAGCCTCAAGCGGGCTCTTCGAGCTTGCTCGCTCGAGGAGCTTGCTTGTCGAGCGAGCTCGCTCGGCGAGCTCGCTCACGGGCAAGCTCAACGCCCCCCCTTCACCCTCATAGGCAAATCGTCGAAGTAGGAAGCTACACGGCAGCTTCCTGCTGCTGCAACGGCGATGGGGCCAGCTCCCCCTACCCCCGCGGCCATTGCCCCTCCTCTTGTGCGTGCTGCTGCCGCTACTCCTGCAACGCAAGCAAGGAAGCAGTGCTACAGCTACTGCTGCTCGCTGCTGCCTGCTGCTGCTGCTCACTACTTTGCTGCTCGCTGCTACTGTTGATGCTGCTTGCTTCCGCCTGCTACTGTTGCTCGCAGACACCTTGTGCTTCTACTGCTTCGCGGTTGTTGCTTGCTGCTACTGCTACTGCAAATGCTGCTACAATAGCTGCTGCACTTGCTCACCGCCACCACTGCTGCTATGGCTGCTGCCCGCCGTTGCTGCTCTTGCAGGTGCGTACTGCCGCCGCCGCCGCTGCTGCTGCTGCCCGCTGCCGCTGCTGCGGCTTTTTGTTTGCTGCTACAAATGCTAGTGCAGCTGCTTGCCGCTATTCTGGTTGCTCTTGCTGCTGCTGCGGCTGCTGCTCACCGCCGTCACTGCTGCGGTTTCCTAGAACCTTCCTAACCACTTGCCGTGACAGAAGGCGTCAGCGCCAGGTCAGCGTGTGACAACAGTCACAAGTTAGAGACAAAACTGCAAGGGTCCGAGTTGGGACACGAACAGAGTGTCAAGAAATTCAAACTGAATATAATTGCAGAGAGAGATGACAACTGAGCAACAATCAATGTAAATAGTTGCTCGTTGCCTAGAGTCGCTAGGGTCGGCAGTATTTTCGTACCTGCTCAAACTAGTCTAAAACCACGGTTTCAGCCGTAACTCACTGCTCAGGTGTCAAAATCACCTGCTCTCTACACCAAAACCTGCAAAATGATGAACTCTACGCAACGGAACCATGCAAGGTGGGTTTGCATCATCCATACACGATTAGTAAGTAAAACAAGGAAATCGGCCAAAATGGCCTGTCCACCGAGAAAACTCTAGAGCACTCAAAACTGCACTAAGAGCACCCATAAATGTATGAGTAATGTACCGAGACATCAACGTGTGCTTTCCATGACAAGAAGGACACACAAAGTTGCACGTCTCCTCGTCGCACTGGTACAGGCTGCCGAGTGCGTGGGTCTCGACCACTGAGAAAACTACAGCAACGACAGACTAGCCAGTTAGGCTGTAGAGACGCATCATCTGCGTCACACCTGTCATGTCGTAGCTCCTGGATAAGTCCTTTGACGATCTGGAGTCCCGTCAGGTCGTCACGATCTCCAAAGCGGCCACCGCTCACCATCAGCTCAGGGTGCACCCGTAGCTGCCACGGCTGTGACTCGTGACGGGTGGAAGCTACACATACCAATAGGATAAACCCCTGACACGGACTGAGAACGCGATTCTACGAATTCCGACGATGACATCAGAGCAAGAGCTTGAGACTCAACTCGTTACAGTGGTTCTCAGAGCCAGACGAACCTTGCAACCAAGAGTTCGACGGAAATGGCGGCTACGACATAGGTAAAACGCGCCCGGCAGCTATAGGCAGCAGTAGAAATGCCAGAAGGGACTACGGCATGTACGCTTCACCGTTTGAAGCGTTGTAAATTGCGTTAGGAAGCTAGAGAGGAGCTCATCATTTTGGAACTTCTTCTCCACAGCATCTCCTTACCTGCAGAGGACTTAGGGGAATTTTGTGGGATGGGGTGGGGAGTGCCCACCCCCAAACCACCAAGTTGTTCCCTCTTTTCAAGGTTTCCCTCCTTCCCTCCTTCAACCAAAAATTGGGACAGCATTTTTTCCCAAGGCCAGGGGCTCTCAAAGCTTTAGAAAGCCCTAAGAAGAGGGAGGACTACACCTTGGGGACTTTTGGCGGCTCCCCCAATGCCGCCGGCTCAAGGACGACGCCGCCAAGGGGCGCGAGACGTGCCAAGAAGACACAAGAAGAGACCAAGAAGACCAAAAGACAAGAAGACAAGAAGTCAAGAAAAAAAGTAGTCCTTTAGCTCTTGACCTTGTACTCACTTGCATTCTTACTCTTTTTCCTAATTTTGTGAGCTGTACTCACACTTTTAGTTACTCCCTTGTATTGGTAACTTCTGTTTTCCTAGATCCCAGTTGTTACCAAGTGCCGTGAGTCACGACTTAGGAGGACTAGTTTCTAAACCCACGACCTTGTGCCGGCGTGGCAGCCTAGGAAAAGAGAAGTTAAACTGAAATCGCCTCACCGGTCGTGAGAGCTAGATTCTAGGAGGCGATTCCTCCTTTAAGTTATGGGGTGATCCTCACAACGACCTTCACGTGCTGGTTGTACAAACGACGAGATGGTAAGTGCCAGACCGTCCAAGACAAACAAGGGCAAGGTGGTGACGGCCTCACCACGAGCTCTCAGCAGACTCCAAATTCTGGGAGCTGCCGCTGCCAGCACGGTTGCCAACCCAAAGGCAACCGTTCCGCCAAGGAAAACCGTAACGCTGAAGGGAACCGACGCCAAACTCGGCGATACCGAGAAGCGTGTGGAGGCTCAAAAGGTGCTCGACGAGCATGTCGACGCGCACGTGGGCGACCCCCACGCGACGACGACGCGATGGAGGAGGATCTCCCGGGGAGATACCCCGACAAAGAGCACGACGCCGATGATGGCAAAGGCGACGAGGATCATGACCATCGCCATTGTCGTGCAATGAACTCCAGCCGATTGCTCGAGAAGGGCAAGACGCTTGCCGCATCGCCTGAAGCTGCCGACAGTAGCGAGACTGCCAAAAGCAGCAAGGGCGTTGAAAGCAGCCGAACGGGAAGTTCCTGTGAGAACGAGCCGGACGATGTAGCCACAAAGGCAATTCACGATGACCGTCGTAGGCTCGCGGAGTTAACTGCCGAGGCCGCAGGCCGACTCAAGATCACCACCGATGGTGGAGATACGGCACCACTCCGATGAATGGGGGCGGACCCTCCTTCCTACGATGTGGCCGCAATGGGGCAAGGCAGCGCCCACTCGAGCATTGTCGCCGACGACAGTCTCCTCCGAACGGTTGGACACCTTAGAGGCGTGTACGCAAACCGTACCCTCTTGCAATGGGTAAGGGTGCACGGACAACGCGAGGCCTTGGAGGCTATCACCGATGATTTGACGTCATCAGAGCTCAAGTTTGCATTCGTAAACCTACTAGCCCACATCGGGTAGAGCATCACGAACCTTGAACATGATCGCTAGTTGCAGCGCTTGGCCGCCCATGAGGCAAGCTGCCGATGCAACGACCTCGACAAGGCGTTGTGGAGCGTGACCCAGGTGCGGATGCAGGAGCAAGCGCAGCGTGCCGTAGATGCGGATGCCACTGCCGATGGCAGCGACGACTTGCCTACCTCAACGACTTCGGGATCGGTCATGAACACGTCCTTCCTCCACAATGTGGAGATCTTCCGATGGGCGTGAAGCTGACCGATTGTGTGAACCGCATGGAGCACGTCCTACGTGTCCACAAGGCTCCACTCAGCCAGTGGGGCGACCTTGCCACAACGCGGCTTGAAGACAAACTCTTCAAGTATGTGGTCAAGGAGTGGACTGTGCAGCAGCCGCACCTCAAGTGGCAGCCCATGCCATGGGAGGCCTTCACTGCGATCATGCGGAAGAAGTACACCCAACGTGAGGAGGCGTAGCACGCCTTCCACAAGATCAAGGACTTTCATGCAGCTGTGTAGCTCACTCAAATCCTACTTGAGCGAGTTCGCTACACTCGTGGAAGAAGCCGAAAGCTTCAGCGAGGACGATGGGACTCAGACCTTCAAGTACCAAGAGTGCATGCTGCTGGAGTACTTGCATAATGGTCTCGCAAGCAAGAAGCTGAAGGACAAGACCACCACAACAGCCACCGGCCAAGCTTGGACAAGCTGGAGGGCGTTGCGCGAGTACATGAGAGAAGTGTACTCGGCGAACCCGAAGCACTACTCTGATGCACGGCCAAACTTGCGTGCACAGCAAGGCTGCGACATGCGCATGGACGCTGCAGGGGCTGGTGGGTCAGCTGGACAGCGAGGCGGGGCCAAGGGCAAGTAGCCTGGAAATCCTCCAGCCAAGAAGGCTGGTGGATACAAGGGTCCCAACAACAAGCGCAGCCATGAGAATGACGAGCTGCAGGCGGTGTGTGAGTGTTACAACACATCCTTCCGGGAAGGGCTCTGCCACAACTGCATACGGCTGGGCCACTTTAGGGCTCAGTGCCCTCTGGTTGCTGGGGGTGGACAAGAGGCCGGGCGTTAGCTGCAGCAATAGTACCGGATGAGGATGGTGCAGCAGGAGGCCGCGGACAGGGCCGTGGACAGGGTCGCGGTCGCGGCAATGGGCCCGGCCGTGGTAACGGACAGGGCCGTGGGGTGGGTTTTTCCCACCCCTGAGTGACGTCAGTGGGGACCACTCAGGGGTAAAACTGGATCACGAGTGTGGGTTCATGTTTTCAAATGAGGATGTTAAACAATTTGAGTTTTTGACGAGTTCAAATTTCTCTGTTGTCTTTTCTCCTCTTGTTGAACCGCATTCTACACTTGCTAACCGACGTTGCCCACTAAACCTTGCATCTTCAGACGAGATGCATGATCATACATGCTTAGTGGTGGCAACACCGACCACTGTGCAAGAGTTTTGTGACACAATGATTGAAGTAAACGCCCTCAAAGCAATGAGTCCAATCACGTTTGCACTACCCTTAGTTAACGATTTTAACCCAGTCAAATGTAAAGACTGGAAGATGCTAGCCGAATTCACACGTGTCCACAAGATGTGGACTCACATGGGTGAATCATGCGAGTTGCGATGCCCGTTGCACAGATTCCGTGTTTGTCACAAACTCGGCTTGCCGTCATTGAGTCTGTTCACTCGAAAGAGTGGGGGCAACATGACGATGCAGTTAAAAGGACACCTAGCTGATGCTCCCGTGAACATACTTGCTGACACTGGAGGGGATGACTCTTTTGCTAGCCTTGGCTTTACCAGACAGGTTGGGTTGAGGTACAAGCCATCGAACGATGCAGTTGTTGTCAGTGACAACCGTATGGTACCCGTGATCGGTTCTTGTAAAGCAAAAATTTGCATTCAAGGGTACACACAGAGTGTCACGTTGGAGGTACTCAACCTTCTTGACCCGTTTGACATGGTGCTAAGTGACCCCTGGCTCCGTGACAACAAGACACTAATGTGCTTTGAATCAAAGAGTTTGATCCTTCGAAAAGGACAACGCTACTTTACGTTGATTCCGAGTACGGAATCATCACCGACCCGACTCAAAGTCTATGCCAACTTGTGTGCAATGCAAGTAAAGAGACATATTTGACAAGGTTGTCGATACTTCTTGGCTCAGTTGCAGAAAGTGGAGAACGATGTGATGGAAGACACGCTACAAGAGATCACATATCTATTGGCGGAGTTCTCGGATGTATTCGAAGATCCACCGGCTGGGCTTCCACCAGAAAGACACATGGGCCACACGATTCCACTGCAACCGGAGGGTACTCCTCCGCTCAGACCCATGTATCGCCTTAGTCCAGCAGAAAGGCAAGAGGCCAAACTCCAAATCAAAGAGTACCTTGCAAAGGGGTCGATCAGGCCCAGTAGCTCGCCGTACGGTGCGCCGATCCTTTTTGTGAAGAAAAAGGACGGTGAGGACCTTTTTGACCAACTCCAAGGCGCAAAAGTATTTTCGTCCTTGGATTTGTCTCAAGGGTACCATCAAATCCGCATCATGGAAGATGATGTGCCTAAAACCGCGTTTCGAACGCACGTGGGACACTTTCAGATTTGAGTGTTGTGCTTCGGGCTTACGAATGACCCGGCAACCTTCGAATGAGGAATGAACCGAACGTTCGCCAAGCAACTCGGACAGTTTGTCTTGGTTTACATGGACGACATCCTTGTTTTCTCAAAATCAATGGAAGAGCACATAGAACATCTGTGCGAAGTTCTCGCAATCCTTTGGGAACAGAAGTTCTATGCAAAAGTGAGCAAGTGCAAGTTTGCACAAGATGGGCTTGAATACCTTGCACACATTGTCGGCAAGGACGGCATCCGTGTCGACCCACGAAAGGTCCAAGCTATTGTGGAATGGCCACGTCCGAAGAATATTGGGCAGATACGGTCTTTCTTTGGCCTTGCAAACTACTTTTGACAGTTCATGCAAGGGTATTCAACCCTGGTAGCACGGCTAACCAGGCTCACGCGAAAAGACGTGCATTGGGAATGGACACCTGATTGCGAGAACGCTTTTCTCAAGGTCAAAGAGCTCCTATCCACGGCGCCCTTCCTAGCTCTTCCGGATCCATAGCAACCGTGGGAGGTTTGATGTGATGCATCGGTAGTAGGACTCGGAGTCGTCCTCATGCAGAACGGTCACCCAGTTGCGTATGAGAGCCGGAAGCTCATTCTTGTGGAAACACAGTACACGACTCAGGATCAAGAGCTCCTTGGGGTAGTACACGCTTTCAAAATGTGGCGTTGCTACCTCAAGGGTGCTGAAGGGGGTGTGACGGTCGTGACCGACCATAATATATTGGTATTTTTCCAAACGCAACCGAACCTGTCAAGACGACAGGCGCGTTGGAGCGAATACTTGAGTCAATTCTCAGGACGCATCAATGTGGCCGATCCACTCAGCCGACCGCCTGTCGAAATTAAAGCAACCACCGAGATCAGTGTGTGTTTTATGGCCATTGCAAGAGCAACAGTACAACCACCAAATCCCCCTGCACCTCTATGACAACCACCATGAGAGATTATCCATTACAATGGTTTTCTAAACAGGATCTGGATGGGATACTGTGTGGATTCTTGGTATCAAAACTCTCAAAATCTGGACAAGTATGGCTTGGTGGAGGCCGCATGAATCTTCAGGCACGGAGAACAAGTTGTTGTGCCAAAATCGGGAGACCTTCGAGCAAAGGTTATCTCCCAGTTCCACGACCCGCCGGTCGCAGGTCATGTGGGACCCCGAAAGACCGGACAGGCACTCTGAGACCACTATTGGTGGCCAGAGTGGAGTGTTGATGTGCGTAAGCATTGCATGACATGCGACCCATGTCTTCGGAATAAGGCTAGTAACAAGAAGCCTGCTGGACTCCTCCAACTGCTTTCCATTCCTGGGACTCCATGGGAGTGCGTCAACATGGACTTCATTACTGGTCTTGCGGACACGGCCTGTGGCCATGATGCAATACTAGTGGTTGTGGATCTTTTGACAAAGATGACATAGTTCATTCCTACAACCACTGACGTGAACACAGAGGAGACCGCTCATCTCTTCTTTGAGGGTGTCGTAAAGTACCACGGCTTGCCGTTGCACATTATCTCCGATCAAGATCAAAAACATCCTAGTACATTCTGGCAAAAGATGCACGAATACTTCGGTAGTGAGTCACAAATGTCGATAGCATTTCACCCTCAAATTGACGGACAAGCAGAGCGCATGAATTGCACTCTAGAGCAGATGCTCCGCATGTACGTGGACCCTGCCATGCATGATTGGGACAAATTTCTAGCACCAGCGAAGTTTACAGTGAACAACTCGGTAAACGAGTCCACGCAGTTCACACCGTTCGTGTTGAACAGTGGTCGGCATCCAGTGGTACCCTCTTTACCGGTGAAGAGTGGGAGTACAGGAGGGCAAGTTCCTTCCGCTCAAGCCTTTGCCGAGCGCATTGACTCCTTGTTATAGGAGATGAAGGGTCACCTTCAAGCAGCTCGGCAGCGACAAAAGGCATATGCTGAAAAAGGTCGCCGGGACGTCTCGTTTGACATTAGTGACAAAGTGCTGCTTAGCACTGAAAACCTTCGGCTGAAGTCGCCAGGGGCAAGAAAACTTATACCGAAGTGGATTGGGTCGTTTCCCATTGTGGCACGCATCGGGCCAGTGGCATACCGATCGCTACTTCCGTCGAGTATAAAGATACATGACGTATTTCATGTGAGCCAGCTAGCTTCATACACGGCAGAAGAAACCGTTCAGCCACCGCCAGCGGTCCTGGCTACCGACGGCCAATACGAGGTCCTTTCCCTACTCCAGCAACGAGAGCGTACTCTACGGTCGCACGTTGTCAGGGAGTACCTCGTTCATTGGGCCGGTTGTGGACCTGAACATTATTCATAGGAGCCCGAATCTTGGTTGCCCACAGGGCTGGTCAACGAGTAGTGGAGCGAGCTTGCAACTCGTACAGATCGACGCGTGGCAGGAGGTACCACCTGAACGCGGAAAAAGTGAACGACATTCCCACAGGGCAGCATTGATGGAGAGCAACCATAGGAAGTTAGGGACGCCCAACATGGTTGTCGCGCGGACGCTCCAGCTTAAAGGGGGGAGGCCGCTAGCCGTGCTGACCTACAAGCTGCAGCTTAGGTCTAAGTACCATGCACGTGTTCATGTCTAGCTGGTGATTGAAATCATTAGTTTTCTTTCACAATGTTGATGACTCACTGACTTACAATCCTCCTTGTGTTCATGAACTGGGACGGTTCACAATTAGTGGGGAGGAATGTATCGGGAGGGCCGGTTCAGCCCTCCTTCCTCTCTGAAGCGAAGGGTGGTTACGTACCACCCCTCGCGTCAACGAGGGCTGGCCGGCGGCCAGCACTTCGTTGGCCGCCGGCCAGCTCACTGCCGGCCGGCGGCCGGCCAAGTGACAGGCCGGCCACCGGCCGGCCAACCACCAGCCGCCGATCGCGGCCTCAGCCCGATCGGCGGCTAAGAGGCCAGGAGGTTCTCGAGGGTGAGGCCTCGTGGCCTCGTGCCCTCACCCCCCCTTGCCCTCCTTGCAAAAACAAGAAAGCAAGGACGAGGGATAAGGGGACAAGAAGCTTCTAGGAATTCTCTTTGTGGCCAAAACTGGGACAAGAAGCTTCTAGGAAGCTTACTAGAGCCTGCCTTGAGTATGACTTTTGGCGGTTGAAGGACGCGCCAAGTAGGACTGTAGGTTGAGGCTGGCTCCAATGGAGCCACTACAAGAAGAAACTTTAGCAAAGCTCTGCAAGTATAAAAGAATGTACCTTGCATGCATCCATTCACTATTCTTGCCTTTGAGACTCCTCACAGAGTGTCCAGCCAAAGGTAGACACTAAAGACCAACATGCGGACTTCGTGAGGTTGCAAACCAAACCAACCTAAAGTGTGGATCCCTCGTTCGAGGGTGATATGTTATCTTGGTTGCAATACCAAGAGCGGTTGGCAGCCTCCTATGTCGGGACCCGTTTTCTAGACCGTTGCTATCCGGCGCATTGACAAAGGGTTATGGGCCCACACTTCTGGTCCTAAGGCACGCTTCCAAGACCGACTAGCGCGTGGTCTTGCAGGGCGCACAGGTACAACAGTGACATGACCATCAGACGGCTCCATCTGCTCCATTGGCTCCATCGGCTTCTTCAGGTAGGGTGCACGCACATGGGGGACTAGCGGACGAGGAACAGCTCTGTCCATGTTGGACAAGTCCCTCGAGCCCCAACAAGATTAAGCTCTACCCCTTTTTGGAAGATAGTACGACCTCAAGTCCGCTCTCTCACGACGGCACCATCGCCGTAGGAGATCATCGGCGGGAGGGGTATGCAAGTGAACCAACTGCACCTTTGACAACGGTCGCAGTCAGCAACCTCATCAGCCTCATCAACCTAAACGAAGCAGAGTAGCAGCAAAACAGAGAAGAAGAGCAACCACAGGAAATGATGGATCTGACTCAAGCCCGCCTTGAGGCGGGTATGTCCAAATTCACGAAGACATGGTTTCTCTTGTGGAAATGGCAGTTTGAGATTGTCATGAACGTGCGTGGCTACCTCAACATCCTAAAAGGGATCGAGAGAGTATAACGAATGTGACGGTGACGACGTATGCGGCTAACCTTGCAGCATGGACAATGAAGAACAACATGGCTCTCGCCATTCTTGTGACGTCCATCAACGAGACTCAACACTCTCACATCACAGGATGCACACTGGCTGCCAAGGCCTACATAAAACTGGCACGCGTGCATCAATCGAACGCCCTAGTAAGTCGACTCTTTATCTTCCAAAGGTTGATGTCGATGAGGGTGAGCGAAGGAGAATCGATACCCGCATTTTGCAGTCACTCAACAACGTGCTGCAAGAAGTCCAGCAAATGGAATGGAATCTTGACTCCAACATGCGTGCCATGATCCTTTTAATGGCGCTGCCGGAAAGCGGGGGTCCTTGATCACCGGTTTTGGCGGTTGGAAGGAGGCAAATCTGACGTACGAGGCTGTTGCCAAACATGTCCGCAACGAGTCCATGTGACGTAGTGGCAGTGAGGCAAACATCTCAGCCTATGCCTCTCGCTTCGGTGGACAAGGTGCAAGCTCTCCCTCCAGTCAAGGGAACAACGGAAGCGGTTGCAGTGGAGGGAAAGGCAATGGTGGCGGGAAGAGTTCCAAGAAGCCCGGAAACTGTCACAACTGTGGCAAGGCTGGGCATTGAGCTAGGGACTGCCGTAGTCCCAAGAAAGAAGGCGGGAACAAAGGTGGAAAGGAGAAGAAGGAGCTCACCAATATGATGGCTAGGGGGCTGCCCATGAAGGGCCTAGCGATCCTTAGGCCCGGGGCATTCGCCCTTGACTCGGGCACCAACCACCACTCATCAAAGGAGAAGGGTGGATTTGTCTCCATGGCCGAATCTGTCATGCACATCAAGTGTGCAAATGGCGGCGTCGTCCAAGCCAAGGGCGAAGGGGAAAAGATGATCACGTTCAACGTGAATGGTGCAAAGAAGGAAGTCAGCCTTCAAAAGGTGGTGTACATGCCCTCCTTTGCAGCCAACTTGCTGTCCGTCTCACAAATCACCGACAACAACATGATAGTGGTGTTCACCAACAAGGAAGCGGTGGCCCTAAAAAACGAGGACATCCAGATTTTGTACACCAAAGAGGACCTCATGCTTCAAGTTCCAAGAGTGGACGGCCTCTATGTGCTTCAAACCAAAGTCACCAAGGCGTCGGATGAGGGACTCGCATGTGCTACCAAGACAGTGGCACCAGAGCCAAAGGATGCACCACTGGCGACCGCTACGGCCGCCACATCAACCAAAGACACTGACACTGAGTTGTGGCATCGGCGATTTGGCCACGTGGCCAACAGCACGCTACAGAAGATGCAGGAGCAAGAGGTAGTCCGCGGAATGGGAGGGTGCACCATGAAGCATGGCGGAAGGTGTGCATTGTGTGAACCATGCCTCTAAGTGAAGGCAAAGAAGAAGTCGTTTGGGAGAGGAGGTCAACGAGCGGAGCACGTCTTGGAACTGATACAAAGTGATGTGTGTGGACCCTTGTGCACACAGTCTAATGGAGGAGGCAAGTACTTCTTGACCTTCATTGACAACCACAGCTGCAAGTTGTGGATCTACTTCCTCAGAGCAAAGGGAGAGGTCAAGGAGAAGCTCCTCGAGTTCGTCGCAATGGTGGAGCGGCAAACATCCAAGAAGGTGAAGACGCTCCAAAATGACAACGGGGGTGAGTACGAGGCATGCGAGCCTTGGCTCAAGCATCATGGCATCCACCACAAGCAAACCACCCCTTACAACCCACAAAGCAATGGCGTTTCTGAGAGGATGAACCAGACCCTACTCGGCATGGTGCCAAGCATGCCCTTCGACACCAAGCTCTTACCTCACTTTTGAGCAGAAGTAGCAACAAAGGCTCACCACCTCTTGCATCTCACACTAGAAACTGCCTTGCGGAAGCGTGGAAAGGAGTAGGACAAGCAGCTGAAGACCCCACAAGAAGCACGGTTAGGAAAGAAACCCAGCGCATCTCATCTTAAGGTGTTTGGGTCGATTGCATGGGTGAAGATCCAGTCGGGAGAAGGTGGAGGCAAACTAGACGCAAGTTCTAGAAAGTGCATCATGGTTGGGTACGACACATCACAAAAAGCCTATCGGCTTTGGGACCAGGCAGCAGGCAAGCTCGTGAGGATTTGCGACGTCATGTTTGTCGAACGCACCCTTGAGTGGATAGTGTTGCTTGAGTCCAGAGACCAAGCACCCGACAACTGGCTCGCTTTGCCAGCACGTGGTGGGAATGGGAGAGCAGCTCTGGAGTATGATGCAGCATCTGACATGGACGCGGATACCAAGGCGTCTGGGGCTTCCGAGTCTGACTTGGAGTCTGCCGACTCTTCTCATGACGACAACAACGACAACAATCCACAACCTATGGAAGCACCAGCACCAAAGCAAGAAGCCGCACCACTAACCCGGCACAGTTTGCGACCAAAAAGAGCATCTTTGTGGTATGAGGATGATTGGACGGCCTTAGCTGGTTGTGCATGGCTTAGGGAGAGCCGTTCACAGTGGCGGAGGCAATGAGTGGCCCAGATGCGGCCAAGTGGAAGGAGGCACTGGATTGCGAGCTCGCGTCCATTGCCAAGAACGACACGTGGGTGCTGGTGGATAGACCCAACAAGGCCCACGTGGTGGGATCCAAGTGGGTCCTCCAAGTGAAGAAGAAGCAAGACGGCAACATCGACAAGTTCAGGGCAAGGGTAGTGGCTAAGGGGTTCTCTCAACGTCCAGGCTCCGAGTACGATGAGACGTTCGTGCCCGTCATGACCTTTGCGTCCATCCGCTCTCTTCTTGGCATTGCAGCCTTAAACAACTTGGAGATACACCAGATGGACATCAGGATAGCTTTCCTTTATGGGAAGCTTGACAAAAAAGTGCTGATGAAGGTGCCCAAAGGAGTCAAAGCTCCTAAGGGCAAGGTGTGCATGTTGGTGAAAGCGCTCTACGGGCTGAAACGGGCCCCAAGGATGTGGTAGAAAGAGATGGAGGGTTTCATGACCGAACTCACCTTCACGCATTGCCAGAACGACCCAAGCATGTATGTGCGCAACGATGGGAGAGGGCTGCCGCTGGTTGCGCTGTACGTTGATGATCTGATCATCTACTTGTCTTCGGTTGAGCTGCTGGATGAGCTGAAGTCGGACCTCAGCAAAAGGTTCAAGATGAAGGACATGGGTCCTCTCGAGTACTACCTCGGGATTGCCATCCACCACAACCAAGTAGCAGGCACCATCGAACTCAACGAAACCAAATACATCGGTGAGGTACTGAAACGCTACCACATGGAGGACTGCAAACCTGTGAGCACCCCAATGACGACCGATACAAAGCTGAAGGCCTCCATGTCACCTAGCAACAAAGCAAAACAAAGGGAGATGCAAGACATCCCCTACCAGTCTGCCGTGGGTAGCGTCATGTACGACATGCTAGGGACTCGTCCGGACATCTGCTATGCTGTGGGACAAGTGAGTAGATTCATGGCCAACCCTGGGCCACAACATTGGCAGGCAGCCAGGCGCATCTTGCGCTACCTGCAGAAGAAACGTCACATGGGCCTTGTCCTTGGAGGCCAAGATGGAACGGACCCCCTTCGCGTGAAGTGCTACACCGACGCTGACAGGGGAGGAAATCTCGACGACAGGATATCCACCTCTGGATACGTGTGCACCTTGAATGGCGCTGCCATCTCATGGGCGAGCATGAAGTAGGATTGTGTTTCCGTGTCCATGGCTGAGGCAGAGTACGTTGCTCTGTCTGAGGTGTGCAAGGAGACTCAATGGCTGCACAGCCTGCTAAGCGAAATGACAGTGCCACAGATGGATGCCATGGTCGTACACGTGGACAACATGAGCGCCATCTTGATGGCTGAAAACGAGATCATCTCCCAGCGAACGAAGCACATCAACACACGTTACCACTACTCACATGACCTAGTCATGAAGAACATGGTGGAATTACAGCATTGCGGAACGGAGAAATGAACCAAATGTTTGCCAATAAACTTGGCCAGTTTGTCTTGATTTACGTGAATGATAACTTGGTTTTCTCCAAAGCCATGGAAGATCACATAAACCATCTACATACCTTTGCGAACAGATTTCTCATGCAAATGTGAGCTCATCTTGTGCAGGTTTGCACAAGATGAGCTCAAATATCCTAGACACATAGTCGGCAAGGATGACATCCGTGTAAAACCACAAAAGGTCCAATATGTGGTGGATTGGCTTTTCCAACAGAAAGTTGGGCAGATTTGATCTTTTTTCAGCCTTATGAATTACTTCTCATCGTTTATGCAAGGGCATTCCATCCTCATAATGTTGCTAGATTTCAATTAGACTAAAGATACCCCTTCAAACACCTCAGTGAGATGGATTTTTTGAGAGGCTATAGCTGTAGATATCTTACTAGGAGGTCTCCAAAATGGTCAAAATGTAACTCCCATCCTTGTCTCTGAAACTGCATAGTGTAACACCATGATTCATTCTATTCCAATAAGGTTTTAGGACGTTATGGTGTTTCAAAGTTGGCACAATGCTCAACATTGGATGTACTTTGGTGATGTGTAGACACAGTTGGGTTTGAGCTGAACCATTTGTGGGATGTTTGTTATGCTGATGGGCGTACACGAGTCCCAAAACCCAGGAGCAGCCTATTCTTTTCTTCTCCACTCCTGGCCCACTTTGCGACTTAGCCGTGGTTGCTTTTTCCGTGCTCGGAGGGAATTCCTCGGAATACCGCGGAATCCTTGCGCGATGACGACCAGAGCTCATCGGTCCGGGCGATGGACAAGATTGATTCCTACATCAACTCAAGACCCGCACGTGTCTTCCAGCGCATCTCCCCTGACGAGAAGTTTGCAGACCTTGTGACAAAGTCGGCGCACGGAGTGAGCACACCCGGCGACAAGCAGCAACAACTGGCGAAGACACCGGGAATGGCGGAAGGTACCCCACGAAGGACCTTAAACCTCATCGAGGGGGATGAGCGGATGACGGCTGGAAGTTCGACTGGCGCAGTCAATCTAGAGTCAGGCATGCCTGACATGCCAATCCCACCTACACCACCAACCGATACAACTCTATCGACAACACAAGACAAGATCGTGGAGCTGACTGGCCAGCTTGTGCAGATGGAAGCGTTTCAACGAACCCTTGTTGAACAACTGCAGCAGTATGCCGCCAAAGTCCGTGACTCAAAAGCACGAGAAGCACTACTTGCCGATTGACTTCACAACAGCAGATCTGGAATTTGTCCAGGTCTTCCTGAGCCGTTCGATCCAGCAAATCACAAAGGAATGACGGTCATGATCTTCCTGACGAGTTTGGAGGTGTACTTCACCGCTGCTAGGGTTCACTCCAATGAACAGAAGATGAACCTCGCAGCCCCACTTCTGCAGGGCACGGCTTGAAGTTAGTGGCCCAATCTCATTGCCATCCAACGGCAACAGGCAGCTGTAGGCGCTGATCCAATGGCTACCGCATCGTCAACATCAAGAAGCAGGGGGTGATGACCCTTTACCACCCACTGTCAGTCTGTTCAACTTCCATCCCCCTGGACCATCCAGAAGCCTTTTCCCACCCTCGCCCCAACCCCCCCCC
>SZWC01007786.1:103720-117589 GCA_023375785.1 Penium margaritaceum | reverse complement strand
CCCCCCCACCCCTCGATACTATCGCGGCTCTCCATCACGACGACCGCGAAGGAGGGCCGCATTCTACCAGGCATGCACGCTTTCGCCATGCTCAAGCAGCGACATAAGTTGTTGTTGGAGCATGGTGAAAACGGGGGGGCGGAAAGGGTTTATTGTTGCCGGACAGGGGCGGATGGGGCTTATTGTTCCAACGGAGGGGCATACGAGCCTTATTGTTCCGACGGAGGGGCAAATGAGGCGTATTGTTCTGACGGAGGGGCATATGAGGATCATGGGTGACAAAACAGGGGGGAATCGGCATTTTCACCCATTTTCTGGCAGGCAGGGTTTTCTCGGTGAGCCCTACTAGACGGCCGACAGCCCAAAACTAGGGCGTCGTCCGTTTTCCCTGAAAACTGGACCATACCATAATACCGACGCTCTGAACACAGTCGTGCATTCAGAAACAGCTAGAAAAACAGTAGCGAAGAGTTATGGCTGCCCGAACCGAGGTAGTGCCTACGATGGTCCATTGTGCCAAACAGTGCCACGCAACATGAAACATGGACCCTAGGCAGAGCATGACGCTGCAGACGCAATAGCACAATCAGATCTAGTGCAGGCAGACAACCTCTGCGGTGGTAGTGACCGCCGGCGGCTCGACCACCAAGGAGGCCTACCAATGGAGCTGAGCACGTTGACGCAGGGAGGAGGCTCCAGCGAATTGCGTGTAGGCCTCAGCGTGCGTCGGCTCCACCAGACGACACTCCAGCAGTTTCAAGTCTCGCTGTCATTCATCTGCACGCCGATGTACACAAGCTGAGAGGACACAACAGAGCACAATGAGAGATGCGGAAAAACCAACACTCCTCCATGACTCACAATCGCAGTGCACACGGGCGAATAGCGTCACATTCAATAGACAGACTCCCCCAGGGCACATAGAGACGCAGGCCAATACAAAGAGTATAACTCACGGACGCATGCCAACTGAACTCACAGCCTTCTTGATGCCTCTTCAGTGCCTTGGTCAAGAAGCCAACCAACTGCCGTATTGTCTCTACCCACACAATGCTGGTGGTACCGTCATGCAACAACAAACGCACATAGTGATACTCAACGTTGATGTGCTTTGTGTGTGTGTGTGTGTGTGTTGCACGCCGTCATTATCGGCGATGGCCATGGCACTCTCATTGTCACAATGCAACGTGATGGATGTGACGGACTGACGAAACTCGGACAACAGACGACGCAGCCACATGCTCTCACATGCACCTGAACCAAGGACTACGTACTCAGCCTCAGTAGTGCTGCGTGCAATGCACCTCCGCTTGCCACTACGTCATGACATCGTCGTGTCGCCAATCAAAAAGATCCAGCCTGTGCGACTCCTACTGTCCGGACTACCGGCCCAGTCACTTTCGGTGTAGCCCACCGCGACAACAGACGGCTGTCGGCGGAACATGAGAACTCGCCATGGAGTCGAGATGCCATAGCGCTGTACTCGGATCGCTGCCTCAAAGTGGAGGTGTCGCGGATCCTGAGAGAACTGAGCCAGGAGGTTGACGGCAAACGCGATGTCTGGGCACATCGTCGTCGCGAGGAACATCAATGACCCGATGACGCGCAAATACGCGGTCACGTCTACCGGCTCCTCCACCACGACATGGATGAGGATGCTCTCGGCACGAGGGGCAGGTCCTCAACGAAGCGCCCGGACAGGGTATGGACATAGGCAGCTTGATGGACATGCAGTGTGCCCGCGAAGTGATCATGCTCAAGCTCCATGCCCAGAAAGACTCGTGTTGGCCCGAGGTCCTTCATCTGGTAGGCAGCGTGCAGTAGGTCATTGACCCGCTGGATGGCGGATGCATCCGGTGATGCGATGAGCAGGTCGTCGACATAGACCAAGACAGCGACGAGATTCTGACCTCTTGGACTGATGAATAGCGCAGGGTCGGCACAGCTCCGAAGGAGGCCGCCGCTAAGAACCGTATGACTGATCTCCTGGTTCCAGCAGCGCGGAGACTACTTCAAGCCATGGAGGGCCTTCCGCAACTTCCAGACCTTGCCAGAGGTGTCATCAAAGCTTGGAGGCTACATCATGTAGAGCTCCTCGCCCTCCAGTGAGCCATGGAAGAAGGCGTTGCTCGCATCCATCTCATGAAGTTCCCACCCATGCTGGACAACCAGGCTGAACAACGCCCGACTGGTGGAGAACCGACCAACCGGGGTGAAGATCTGATCATAGTCGATCTCACGGACCTGAGCAAACCCCTAGGCCATGAGACGGGCCTTGTACTTTTCCAGAGACCCATATGGCTTCCACTTTCGCCGAAGAATCCACATGGCATCGATGGCCTTGTGGCCGGGGGGAAGGTCGACGAGCTCAAAGACGTAATGTTGCCGAATGGCGGCTAGCTCGTCGGCATATGCAGCTTCCGAGTGAGCAGCCTTGGGAGACGCCTGAGGCTCACGTAGGGTAGCTGGATCCTCTGGTCACTCAGTGGGGTGGACAATGAGGATGTGCGCGTCCTGTGCACTTGGTGGCATCCGCGTGAGCGCAGCCACAACGGCATACCGGTATTCCTGATGGAGCAGGGCATATCCCAGAGCTGATCTTGGATGTAAGTCGGCGATGACTGACAGTGTGGCCAAGCTGAGTGCCTTGGTGTTGGGGTTCCCACTCACAACCGTGGGAGTGGATCTGACATGAGGCGAGGATCCTCGTGGAATGACAAGGGGTCGTGGGGTGAAAGGACTTGCGCAGGTGGCCGGAGTGCCAACTGTGAGCCTGGGTTTGAGGATCCCATCCGGACCACGTGTGTAGCAAGCGGATACGGACAGGGCAGCCGACCCTAAGGGACGTGCAGGCACGGACAGGGCAGCCGGCCCTTATGGGCTAACAGACACAGATGGGACGGCCGGGCCCGAAGGGATGGCGGACACAGACGGGGCAACTGGCCCTGAGGGGCTGATAGACATGGACCGGGCAGCTTGCCCTCAGGGGCTGGCGGAGACAGATGTGGCAGCCCGCCCTCAGGGGCTGGCGGACACGGACGGGGCAATCGGCCCTAAGGGGCTGACAGACATTGATGGGGCAGCCGGCCCTGAGGGGCTGGCGGACATGGACACGGCAGCCGGCCCTGAAGGGGTTGGCGGACACGGACAGGGCAACCAGCCCTGAGGGGCTGGCGGATACGGACGGGGCAATCGGCCCTGAGGGGTTGGCGGACACGGATGGGGTAACTGGCCCTTAGGGACTAGCGGACACGGACGGGGCAGCCGGTCCTGAGGGACTGGCAGACACGGGCGGGGCAGCCGGCCCTGAGGGACTGGCGGACATAGACAGGGCAGCCAACCCTGAGGGACAGGCGGATACAGACGGGGTAGCCAGCCCTGAGGGGCTGGCGGGCACGGATGGGGCAGCCGGCCTTGAGAGGTTGTCGGACACAGATGGGGTAGCCGATGAAGGTGAGCCTACGGGCGCAGACGATGGAACGCCCGGACGTGGTAGGACGGAGGACGGACCCACCACTCCCCCACGCGACAGGAGGAACATCAATGCGCCAGAGCGAACGCGGTCGTGGGGAAACACGTCCTCAAAGAAGAGGGCATCGCGGGATGCGACGATGCAATGTCGGGTCGGATCCCAAAAAAACCATGCCTTCGACTGATGTGAGACGCCAAGGAAGGTGCACGGACGACCGCGAGGCTCAAGCTTGCCATCCTGGTGCGAGGCAGGCAACCACACGATGGCTACACAGCCCCAGACACGAGCCGAACACAAGTCGGTGCATTCTCTACACCAGTGTTGGTATGGGATGGACTGACGAGGAATGGGTCCATCGGGAATCCGGTTCTAGACCCACGTCATGTAGGTCATGGCCTTGGAGTAGAAGTCGTCAGAGATGCCGGATTCAACTCGCAATGTACGAACGACGTCGACCATGGTGCGATTCCATCACTCGGAGACGTCATTCTAGGCTGGCGTGTAAGGCGCCGACGTCTCATAATGGACACCACGGGAGGCGAGGAAGAGTGTGGTCTCCCCCAAAAACTCACCCCCGCGATCGGAATGGAAGCGGCGGAGGGGGCGACCATACTCATGTTCAGTGCGGACAGGCCACTCTCGAATGGTGGGAGCGACGTCGCTCTTCTGCCTCAGGCAAGAGAGTGATGAGCTCTTTCTCGTCGCTTTTATGCCTGACTAAGAACTTTAACTTGAAACATGTGCTTATTGGTACATGCTTCAAGTTGCTACGGGCAGTGCCATGCAGAACGACACGACCGGACAGACGTAACGACACAGTGCCCATCCCACGTGAATGCAGAACGTCCATGCTCTTGCGATCAAGGGAGGTGACAGACAGGAGGCTACGCTCAAGGCCAGGGACGAAGAGAACATCAGTCAAGAAGACATCAGCCGCTGGACCACGGAAACGAACGATGCCGACACCACGAACGGGCAATACCTGACCAGATTCCGTCCGTACCCCGGTGACATCGGTGACGGGACCAAGAACACTAAAGGCCTCGCGCGAGGCCGTGATGTGATGCGTGGCCCCGGAGTCGATGATCCACGTCTCTGACGGATCCTGGACCAGTGTGGCCAGGTCGCTCACAGTCACATGGCAATGGGCAAGCGACGTTGATGAAGTGGACGGAGGTGCAAACTGGGAGTGCCATTCATCTAGCCAGGCGACATCGTCAGGAAGAGGAATGGGAGGACAGGGCACAGCAGAGGACGGGATGGACGGAGATGCAGGACATGATCGCAACACCGACTCTGTCATGTAGGACGGGAAGGAACTAGCAACTACGCAAATCGCACTTCCCTGGGGAGGAGGACGAGGAAGGCCGAGCTGGAAGGCGATGAACTGCTCCGGCTGCAGCTCGTGGACGGAGGGTCCGATGGAGTAGACCGGCTACGGTGTGATGGTGTCGGAGTCCAAGAAGGGACAGGAAGGCGTCGGGGACAAAGAGGCGGGTGTGGATGGTTGTGGAGGAAGCTGAGGTGAGGCCATCACGGATGGCATGGATGCAAAAGGAGTAGCGACGGTCACGGCACTGGTGGCAAGGCGGCGCTCGCGCTAGCAACGCATGGTGACGATTATGCGAGCCTCTTCAGTCGGGAGTGGACACGTTTACCACCCGTGTCCTGACTGGCCACAGTTGTGGCAGACGAGGCTAGCGTTGTCTGATCCGCTAGTGAGCTGCTGATTCCCTTTTCCTTTCTTTCCTTTTTTCTTCGTCTTGCCACATGAGTGGGCAGGGAATATGCTGCTGCTACTGGCGCGGCGACAGTCACTGAGCCAACGGTAGGTGAGGTGATGGCAAGGGAGGCAAGGGAATTCGTGCGATGGATGTGCGACTCTTGATGAGCTTCCTCAATACGGAGGAAGAGCTCATACGTCCAGGGCATGAGGGTACCCTGGGTAGCCATCGCGGCGAGAACGTCCTGAGAGTAGTGAACGAAGAAGTCAAAGAAGCAGTTGGTGGCGCCGCGTTTGATGGTCAGGAGCGGGGAGAGAGGGGGTGGCGCGGCGTCTCCGAGGCAGAGGGGGTGCCTCGGAGACGCCGCGCCTCGATCAAACGGCGGCCAAAGTTGCACTCAAAGAGTTTTTTTTTAAATTTCCCTCTTCGTAAAACTTCGAGAACTTTTTTAAGATGTCCTTCGTGCTCCTCCGGGGTGCTGCTGTACACCAGAATGTTTTCGAGGTATACCAGGACAAAATTGTCGAGATATGGGCGGAAAACGTTGTTCATTACCGCAATGAACGTCACTGGGGCATTCGTAAGTCCGAACGGCATTGCGATGAACTCAAAGTGCTCATAGTGGGTTTGGAATGTCGTCTTCTTGATGTCAGTGTCTATCATGCGTATCTTGTCATAACCACTGCGCACGTCGATTTTGGTGAGCATTCGAGTCCCTCGGAGTTGGTCAAAAAGCTCGTCAACTCCGGGAAGAAGTTAGTGGTTCTTATTGGTAGCATCGTTCAACGCCGAGTAGTCCATGCACATCTGCATCTCACCAGTTTTCCTTTTATTTTCCAAACAGTACGGGTGCGGCGTATGGTGACGTGGTGGGCGGATGAACCCATGACCGAGCATCTTGTCGAGCTGCTTTTTCAACTCGGTCAGTTCGTGATCACTCATCTGATAGGCCCCTCGGACTGTGGTTCGGCTGCCCAACTTTTCTTCGATGAGATGGTCAATTTCTCGTTGAGGTGGTATGGTTCTCGATATTTTGTCTGGGAAGACGTTCGTAAACTCTTGGATGAGTGGTGTGAACTCTTCGGATACCATCGCGAACTTTGAGGATGCCGATGAGGCTGATGAGGCTAATGAGGCCGATGAGTCAGGTGCTGCCAACTCAGCTTCCTCCTTTGGCTCGAGGTGTATGAGCCACGCATGAGCTCCTCGTTGCATACAGTGCTTTGTCACATTGAGCAGTATCGGCTGCATAGGTTGTCACCTTTTGACTCTTGCAGCTTCCGCTATTGCTTCCACCTCTATTGCTTTAGCTGCCTTCTTCCGTCCCACACGCGGAAGTTGTCCCTTTGCACGGTCGATTTCCACATAGACGATGCCGCTGTTCTATTTGACCTGCAAATTGTATCGGTATAGGAAATATCGACCGAGAATGATTTCATGATCACTCATTGGACAAGACCTCCAAACCATTTTATCCCGTAGATCTCCTGTCTGTTATCATGGTGCTTCTCGGAATCTCCATATTTGTTATCCCCCATCGATGGTTTTTCCTTCAAACACCCCTGGTTTGGTCTGCAAACCCAGCTTGCAAACCATGTCATTGCTCACGAAGCTATCAGAAGTTCCTCCAACTAGTAGTCTTGGTACCGTTCGATGACTCCTACATCCTCGAGGCTGGACTTTGAACAGTATGGCCGGTTGGTTGTCCTCGTACTCCTCGTCGAACTTCACGATCTCAGAAATCCTCTTTGGTGTCGTAGAAAGTTCAGATGGGCGATCGTTTGGCACAGATCTCTTCTCACGGACAAGAGTTGCGCCTTTCATTCTTACCCTTTGACGTTTTCCGACTCATTTTTCTACGACTTCCCTCCCTTTTTGGCCTGCTGCTTGTTCGAACAGTTGTGAGCGATGTGTCCGACTTTTCTGCATTTATAGCAGGTTCACGCGTCTCTCTGGTCGACGACATCCACTTCCATCGGAGTCGAGGATTCCCCTGACTGGATTTTTCTATTTCCACAATAAGTGTGGTTGGGAGGTTGCCAACTGTACGATTCCTGGATTTGAGCATTGTAGTCGGCGATGTCCATACTTTCTGCTGTTACGATCATCCACAGCAAGTTGTTTTGGATGCCGAAAATGGCAATTGCTCGTCACATTTCATGCTTGAGGCCGTTGTTGTAGTGAAAACAGAGCTCGTCGGGGGCAATGTCTGTACTAGTGATGATCTTGCAGAATCTCTGCGTATACTCTCTCATGCTGGACTGCTGACGGAGATCAGGAGCTTGTACCATGCATCAGATTTTTCGTTCAGTCATCTCAATCGTGCAAGCATTGTGCGCGAGAATTTTTTCCAATCTGTTGGTGGCGTCAATGCGTCTTGCCACTACAAACTGAACTGCTCCAAGGGTGGAACGCCTGCGGTCAGCGATATGAGATGGGCGCCGTTGGCCGTTGATGATGTCCCGCCATTCTCCTGGGGCTGTTGGATGGTCTTTAGGTCAGACCACCGACTTAGCACCGTGCCATACAAAAGTGCGGCTACAAGGTGAATCTTTTTTTTGTCGGTCTTTGACCCCAGCAGCGATGAAGTACACATCCAAACTCGTCAGCCACATCCAAACCGCTGGTCCCTTAGAATTTGCAGGATCAAACGGTTCTGGTGGAGCCGGACAGAATTTGGGTTCACTCGAGAGTTGGGAATTTCTCTCGACGAGCACCACTTGATGTGCGCTTGTGTTGCGAAGGGCCTCCATCACGATGTTGATTTGTAGGAGCAGATGGTTGTTGATTCCCTTGAGCGCGAAGATTTGGCTTGTCAGTTCCTCGTTGATCCTTGCCTCTCGTCCGGTGCCACCTGTCGTTCCTGTCACCGTCGTGGAGGCTATCGGTAGGGGCGGCTGGTGAACCGCCATAGGATCCTTGACCGGATTGGTCGTCGGAGCCGTAAGAGTCGATCCAACTTCCGCATAGCCTGCCACGACAACATTCGCTGTCACTTCACGGTTCGCGTGCATAGGCATGTTCTGCTCCTCCACCGCTGAGGTCGTGGCCAAAGACCCGCTGCTGGTTGTCGGTTGCGCTCGCTTGCCTCACTTCGTAGTCGCAAAGTTTGCGAAGTCTGGACATGCGAGATGCCCTGAAGGCTTGTGCGAGGTAGTCCTCCGGATGTGTAAAGTAGTCGTATGCCTCTTGAGCACCGCTACGCTTTGATACCAAGTGTTATGCCGAAGGGAACGTAAATGGTGAACAGGTAGAAGTTGCGAGGCAGAACACGATTCAGATTTTGGGATACTTGAGCAATTTCAAATTAGCAATAAGTGTACTTCGATGACAAGTGTCGAAATAATCCAACATATATATACAAGTGTCAAGTTACGAATGAGACATAGTCAAGGCCGTTTGGTCCATTGTCAAGAGTCGCGTGTGGAGTCGCGTCGTGAGTGGTCGGATTCGAGAAGCTCCGCCGAGAAGTGGGGGGGCTTTGAGGATTGACGGTGAAGATGCAAGATGTATCTTTATAAATCCAGATTTTCTCGGTGCGTCGAGAAGTTGACCAAAAGGTCGTGACACTTCTCACATATATTCTCGAGAGTGTTGTCAGGAGGTTCGGGAAGATTCATTGGAGGCGGGGGCAGTTGGCCGGTTTGTTTTCGTCCGTTGGAGTGAATATCGAGGTCTCGCGTCGCAGTGGGCTGTTTGTGTAATAACACAAATGCCCACTCGGAAATATTAGGGACTCGTGTACGTCTGGTACGTAACAACTAGGCCTCAACTGTACTCCCATAAATGCCCACTAATAGCGTTAACAGACTCGTGTACATCAGCGCTGCAACGCACTCAACTTCCATCTCCGCATGCCAGTGTTGCATTCTTGTATCACTGAACTCAGTATTCAACGATGTTTCGCACCCGCCACGTAGGCATTGCGAGCTGACATGGCCTCGAGCAAGCTGACTGGACCGGTTGCGATCCCGCCAATAACTTTTGCGTGACTAGCAAAGGCTTCAACCACCACTACTTTTGGTGGTGGTTGAAGCCTTCATCTTTCAGTGAAGCCGGGTCGCAAGGTCCGAAATGGCTGATCTCACTGAAGGATTATTATCGAAAAGTCAGTGAAGTCGGGATTCGACCACTGACTTTCAGTGAAGCCGAGAAATGTATAAAAACACGTTTTGATAAATCTATCGGATGTTATTTGTGGATTATTTTTGCCTGAAATCTTTAATATGGAACTTGCAAATGCAAATGTTTGAGCCGATGCGCACCCCGTATCGGACCACACTACGGGGTCGCAATCCTGCCAGCTCCACGCCTGCCATGCACAAAGCCGGTCGATGGAGGTGTACTTGTCGCTCGCAGTCCGTCCTCTACACATCCTGTACGATCTCCTCCAATGAAATGGCCACCCCCTCTAGCTCGAACTCCGTAGGCCGGTTCACCAGCATCCCGCACCTCTCGCCTGCCCCATCCATTGTCTAAGGTGGAGCACCCCCCACGTGTCGTATCGACGCTTCCAGGATGGATCACATCCCCTTTTTGGCACGCATGCGTCGTTCGCGTGATGGTACTTACAAGGCTTCACAGTCGGCGGAATGGAATACAACCTGCAGCCGTTGGTGGGTGATGACCGTGGAGCCCTCGCTCGCAGCGAGCATGTGTCATTGGCGCCGGATTTACGTCATTATCCAGACGTTAGCATTGCGCCAGTACACGGGTGGAACAAGGCTGCCATGCGTGCCAGGACAGCACCCAGGTTTGCATCAATGTCGTCCATGACTTCGCCGTCTATGAAGCCAGCTGACAAGGATGCGTCGACGGACCGTACAGACGCGGGTAGCCTGGGTAAGAATTTCTGGAAAACCGAGCAGGGTTGCATGCTAGTGAAGATGGCGCTCACACACATCATAGAGTTCTACGACAAGAGTGGGTGGATGACGAAGTTGCACGATCGCATCGCACCACGCCTGTCGAGGGAGTTTTGCATGGTGGACGACCTGACACGCGTTCATGTTCGGTCAAGACTCGCTAACATTACTGCACGCTGGAAACGTGCTTCTGCACTCGTTTTTCAAAGTGGGATTGGGTTGAACCGTCGCACTTGGCACGTTGAGCTGTCCGCTATAACTGGGAAGACATTCACAACAAGAATCCTAAGCAGGGGAAGCTGGAGGGCAAACTACTTATGTGGTTTGATGAAGCAACATTACTGTTCGCACGTAATAAGGCGTGCAAGGTGAACGTGCTGAGCAGCGACGCAGTGAATGCAAGGGAGTCGGACGATCACATTGACCTGACAGGGGATGATAATGGGATGGGCCGTCCGGCAAAGCGGAAGCCGGTCAAAAGTGGAGTGTCTCATTTCGGATGATGGTCCGAAAACAAGTTATGACATGGCTGTGAAGTTCATTGACAGTGACAACGACATTCATGTTCGCAATAAGCTGTTATGTTAGGATGTCATGAAGGTTGACTGGGCACTATGTGCAAATTATGTGTACAGTTCAGGGGAGCTCCGCATGGAGGTTATTAGTCGCTTCCTCGGACGTGATCCAGCCACCGCACCCATGGCGTTCGTGGACAAGCCCGCACATCCACCTCTGCCGAAGCTGAAACCACGCCCAAAGTTTGCAACTTATGTTGCGGACAATCTTGGCAGTGGCAGTCAAGCAGGCTTGGCATCAGCCAAGACAGGTGATGCTCGGGCAGTGGTGCATGAAGTGTTGGATGCCACGGGTGAGTGTTTGGATGAGGATTTGGATGAGGGGTCCAATGAGCCTTTTTGATAAGTATTGTTTGACACAAGTTTAATGGAGGTTATTTAATTCTCATCTATCAAATATATGTCACTCATAATTTTGTAACATGCTTAAATATTGTTCCCACATGCCATTGGAAATTTGAACACATCTACCACAAATTGACATGTCACCATGCTGCCGTGCAACAACTTGTGGTCTCCCTGCATCATTACGATCCCATCCTCCATCATATGATGGAGTTTCTGTCTCGTAACAACGTAAGACGAGGCTGGAAGGTGATGCTGTAGTTCGGTAGTCCATGAAGTATGTGGCAACGGGCTTTCAAAATGCCGAAGGATCTTTCAATCATGCTCCGTGCGCTCGAATGCCGTCGATTAAAAAGATCTTTATCATCCTGCGGCCGAGATGCACCCAGACCAAACTCGTTCAAGTGGTACCTACGGCCACGATATGGCATCATCAAGCCGTACCCCTCGGGAAAGGCTGCATCTGACAATAAAATATTGTTCAACATAAGTGAAAACCCACGTGACAAAGAATCTCAAAATATCCTACCATCATGTGCGCTCCCTTCCCATCATGTTGCAACGAAACAGAACCTCATGTCAGGAGTGCATGCCGCTAGTATGTTCTGAGTTATCTGGCTATGCCTGTTAACAAATGCACCGCATGGACGACATGGAACTATGACTGGCACATGCGTGCCATTGATGGCCCCAATGCAGTCGCAGAACTAGGGTAGTCCATATGGCCCATCCATGGAGCATGGATGCGGGCTTGATCACGTTGGAAGCGGATGACTGCGTGCGCCAAGGAATTAATGGCAGTGACGACTTTGCGTAGCACACGGCAGATGGTAGCTGGGCCCCTCTGAAACCTCTCCATGAGGTCACGGATGGAGAGGCCATGGGTGATGCACTGGAGCCAAATGAATACTTTTTCGTAGACCGAGAGCCTTCTGACCATGAGTGATGTGTACCGGCGGATGATGTCGATGAGTACGTACCACGCATCACGCTCATGCGCATCATGTTGTATATGCGCACAGGATGACCACCATGAAGTTCATGCAGCCACGCCAGTCCATTGTGCACCCCGTCCAACATCGGCTGCCTGTTCACACGTTTGGTGGCACGTCTTGCCACCACGTCAACAACTTCATGAACTAGTGCATGAAGGACGGGATGCACTTGCAATGCTCGGCGGATAGCGAGGGAACAAGCTGAGAAGCGGATGTTGTCCATGTTGACTACGGGTGACTGATGTGACAATTCCACTGTCGCGTGCACCCAATAATACCCATTGCGCACTTGGTGCCGACCAACGGCTTGTTCAAACGGGCAAATTTAGCACGCGACCCGAGCATGGCGACACGGCTTGCTACAGGGCAAGAAGTCGGTCGCCCGGGTTCAAACCTACGTATGCACGAAAATATGGATGAATTTCAGTGAATACCACAAAAGGGAGGGAAAAGACAGGAAGCGGTTAATTCACGATAGATGACAGAAGTGACTGAAAGCGGAATTAATGTCACTTTCTTTCATCTATGCGAAAAACAGGGCAGATCGTTGAATACTGAATTCTGTGATACAGGAGCGCAGCACAGGACGACGACCGAAAAGCAGTCGGAGGCCCCACTAGCGAAGGCGCCATCACACCACAGAACAACGCGCGGGTGTGAGCGAGGTGGTTGGAGAGAGGTCAGCGGTCGCCCACGCAACGGCGAGAGCAGCAACGAGGCCGCGGTGGTGTCGGCGGTGGTGGTCGGCTGGTGTGGCTGCCAACGGAGCGGGAGAGCGAGGGGACCTGACAGCCCGGACCTTGCGCCGAGGTCTCAGCTGAGCTTTCGTTCCAGAAGGGTGCGGCACTGACCAGTGGACGGCCTGCTGGCCCGCCACAGCCTGTGCCACTCCTCACCGTGGCATGGTCGTACGCTGCAGCCCTCCCGCGTGCCCTGGCCAGTCATGGCCCCTCCAGTGCTCCCGCGGACGTCATCTGATGGCGGCGGCGTGAGATGACGGAGTCGGACGTCGAGGGACCAAGGCAGCAATCACTATGGCCATGGCTGCGTCGGGAGGTGGATGCAGAGTGCTGTAGGCTGTAGCGCTCAAGTAGTCACTGCTTGTGTTTCCGAGCAGGACAGCCGTGGAGTGCCGGACAAAGCGGACTGCGATCAAGGGAAAGCAGGACGGACACTTGTGCAGGTTGCGGACACCAGTTTGTCGCTGTCGTGTGCAAGGAGGCCAAGAGAAGAGGAGAGCAGGTGGCCTTCGGCTTGGTTGTGAGTGAGCGGGCCGTCAGTTGAGGAGCAATCTGTCTGTTTGCCCATTGTCGAAGGGCCTCCACCCTTTTCCCCTCTGCAAGTAGTGTTCGGTCGTAGGGCTGCAGCCATGGACGACTGCGACTGCGCTGGCGGGCAGTGGGGAACGGACGACATGCTGATTCGGTACCAGTACGTGTCGGACTTCTTCATTGCGCTGGCCTACTTCTCCATCCCTCTCGAGCTCATCTACTTCGTCAAGAAGTCCGCCGTCTTCCCCTACAGGTGTGTTGGTTGGGTGGGTGAGTGTTTGAGTGGGTAAGTGGGCGGCTGGCTGGCTGCCTGGCTGGCTGGCTGGCTAGTTGGGGAGTGTGGGTGTGGCTGGGGGGGTGGGGGTCGGATGGGTGGGAGGATGTGTGGATGGGTAGGTGCATGGCGATCTGAAGCAATGTGGTGTGATGTGCGTTTTGGTTATGGTGCTCAAACAATCTTGCTCTGCGCTCTCCGTCTCGGATTAGGGTTGTTGGAGCGGGATTTGTGCAGTGCTGTGTGGCTTGGGGTAGTACCGCGCTCCTCATGGGTGACTCGGGGAAGTGGACAAGCAGATCATGCGCGTTTGAAAGGAGGGAGGTAGGAGCTGGGGGATGGCGGCTG
>SZWC01007786.1:57553-71376 GCA_023375785.1 Penium margaritaceum | reverse complement strand
TCCGGTGGCGGACTACCAGCTTGGAGCTGACCGACGGCCGTTCCAGAGCTCTGGACGCTACCCGGGACCTCCTGCAGTTTTTCTGCAGCACGCAGGACTTTATCGGTGGACTGGCCGTGGGCCCGATTTGCATGTTTTTGCATTGTGTGTCCACCGTTCGATGCCAGATGCATGCATGTGACCAGTCGTAGCGTCTGGCTTGTGATTCTGCACGTCTAGGTTCAGACGTCGTAGCGTTCTGACACGTGTGCGCAGAGTTACGGCCAAAACAGTGGTTTTGGGCCGGTTTTAGGACAGATCTTGCACTGCCGCGTGCGAAACCCGCCGTGCGCCGCGGCAGGTACTTATGCCATGGACCTGTCATTTGTCAACTCTCTCTGCAAATGCTATTGAAGCATTCAGACACTTTGCCTTGTGTCCCCTAGCCAAACCCTTGCCGTTGCATGCACGACTTGTGACTGTCGTCACCGTCTGATCAGGCACTGACGCCTGGTCAACGGAAGTGTTGCTAGGAAGTTTCCTTGCATGTTCTCAGCATGATGGTACACTGGATTGCTACCCTGGCCCACTTGACGGCCAAGGGGTTCATATATGTTGAGGGTGTGAATTTCATTACCACATTCGCATGCATTGGTTGTAAGATCATCAATTTTTAATGGTTGTTGCTCAGCGCGCCTAGGAGCTACAGCAAATGGATGTGAACACGTTCCCCCATGGCACTCCAGAGGAAGAGATATACATGGTCTAGCCACTTGGCTTCAAGGTCTAGCCCTTGCGGAAAGTCTTGTACAGCTTGAAGCGATCATCCCAATACTAGAACCAGGAGATCACTCACACATTGAAATGTACCAACTATATGCAAAGTGTTCATCAATCCTTCCCTTGTTCTTTGACGAGCGCCTGAGAGCCTCACCGCCAGCCTGGTCTATGTAGATGACCTCTTGATCGTGTCTTCTTTCATGGAGGTTGTGGTGGAATGAAAAAGAACATTACCGATTCGTACTCACATATCGAAGAAGGCTAGCAATGTAAACATGGAAGAGATAAGGCTCTGCACGCAAGGCAATAACACCATGGTCATAAACGTAAGGGAAAAAAACTTTTGTTGTATACACAAATTCCTACATATGCAAACAAAAGAAACATAAATAGCCATGATAAAACATAGTTCATATAGTAACTTGGATCAACTTTAGTTCCCTATTCGCAAGAACAATTTTTGGAACTTTCTCCTCCTCTCATGTAACAAGTGTTACCCTTCTCGCCTAGGGATTATGCCTAAAGGCTAGCTTATGCCTACAAAAGAGGAAATAGGTGCGACAAGGTAAGGGAGGAGGAATATTGGGATAAGGGGGAAGGAGTGAGGGGATGGGGGAAGAGGGGCAACAAAAGGGAGAAGGGGCAAGGCGAGGAGGGAAAAGAAGTGACAAGATGGGAGGAGGGACAACGACGTGGGGGAGGGGTAACGATATGTAATAGGAGGAGCAATAAGAGGGAGGAGGGACCACAAGAGGGAGGAGGGGAGGGGAGAGGATGGAGGAGGAAAACAAGATGGGGGACACGGGGTCAATGCATGATGGAATAGCATGAGGGAAAACAAGGACGATAGCAATAGCGGCGATGGTATTTTTAATTTGTTTCCTTTCCTCCCCCATGTTACCGTCACTCCTCCCTCCTCCCTCTCCGCATTTCTGTTGGTTTATGTGCAACAGACACGTTGTGACCTCAGGCCTCGCTGCACACCCACCGTGTTGTTGTGTGTGTCGTACACGGCTTACGGTGGCCCCTCGGCTCATGTCCATTCACGTGCAGATCCCTGGGACTGACGACGGTGGCAGAAGACCTGCGACCGGCGGCGACGGGCGTCCAGAAGACTCTCGTATTTTTTAGATTCGTGCTGTGAGACAGCACACAGGCGTGCAGCCTACCATGACGTAGATTTTGTCGATGCGGCCGTTCTGGTCCAAACGGCTCGTCGTCTCGACGTGTCTGCAGTGAGTTATGGCCAAAACTGTATTTTTGCCACTGTTTTGTCCTGCTAGAAAATTGCGCCCTTGTGCGCCGCGTGTGTCTGCAGTCACTAGGTCCGTGACACTATTTAGGTTGGCCAGGCCTCAGTTGTCATCTCTCTCTGCACAATTCAACTTTTGCAGCTTCTGACACTTGTGTTTGTGTCCCTAGCCAACCCCTTGCTGTTCTCACCTCCACCTGTGTGTGCTAGTGAGTTAGCTGGCCGGCTTGTGTTGCACGCCAGCGAAAGCAGTGCTAGGAAACTGTCTCTCATGGTATCAGAGCAGCAAGCCAGTGCTCGCACAGATGCGTAGCAGAGGCGCAGCAACCGCGGTACCAGTGAGCGTCCGCAGCCGCTGTTGTAAGTAGCAGCAGCAGCAGAGCCCACTGTCACGGCGAGAGGTCCTGGGAGGACCCGCCACATTTTCGACCCTTTTCTTAAAACATCCGCGACAGCTCCACGGCCGTTCCATGACGACAAAAATGGATCCGCGGAAAACTCCAGGCGTTCCGCAGTGACGTGAGCTCCGCAGCAGACGCGGCAACTCTTCGGCCGCATCAGAACGCGTCAACGGTGCCGCGACTCAGCCGCGGTCACTCGCGCCGTTCCAAAGTGACGACCCTGCGGTGACGACGTCGTGGCAGATCCACGGCGTTCCGAGGATCCGCGGCACTCCGCGGTGGAAGCTCAGCGGTGGCTCCGGAACACGCCGGTGTTCCGCCGGTGGTTCACCTGGTGCTCCGCGGCCGCAAGTCCGCGACAGTTCCGCGGCCGTCCTGCGGTCGCCAAACGCGACATCTTTGCGGCGGTTGCGGAACGCACCAACGGACGCCCCGGCAGGTTGCGGCACCCCGCCGCGTTTCGCGTCCGCGACCGCTGCTGCTGTTCCACGGCAAAAACCGCGGAATTCCGCCGCAATAAAAATATGCGGTGACAGATCCGCGGTGGTAGCTCCGCGGTGACAGCTCCGCGGTGACATCTCCGCGGAGACTCCGCGGTGACCACTCCGCGGTAGCATTCCGCAGTGGCACCTCTGCGATTGATATTCCTGCTTCAGAAGACAGCGGGCGCTCGAGACAACCAGCCGTCATGTCGAAATACAACCCCACCAACGTCGCCACCGACGTTGTCGCCGAGGGCAGCACCGTCAGAGGCCAACGCCGGCCGCCGCCGTTGTCACCACAGTGAGCAACAGCAGCAGCAGCAGCCATAAGAGCAGTCGCAACCGCAGCAGCAGCAGCAGCAGTAGCATCAGCGGCAGCAGCAGCAGTCGCAACAGCAGCAACAGCAGCGACCACCGAGTCCGACAACCTTGGCGCGCCAGGTGCGCGCGTTGGCTGACCTGCAGGCAGAGAGCCGCCTGACCTTGACAAAAGAAGTCACTGAGCTGCAGGACCTGATCAAGGGCCTACTGCCGCAGCAACAGTTGTCCCATCAGCAGCAGCAGCACCCATCCGCAGACCCGAGCAAGGACCACCTTGCTCACGGTGGCATTGCAGATGAGGTTGCGGAGACCCTCTCCGACTCTGGCGAGGAGGGTGAGGAGGAGCTGCTGCGAGCACACCTCATCCGCCTGGAGGCGCGTCGCAGAGTGTGTGAGGCAAATGTCGCCCTCTAGGGCATGAGCTCCAGCGCCGACGCTGGCCTGAGCTCATCTCGCCGCCTTCTGAGCTTTGAAGAGCTGGCTCTGCGGGCCCGCCTGGGCAAGGGGGTTTCCTCCTCTATGCCCGGACCCGTAGTGGCTTCAGCCGTCGCTCTGCCGATGGTCAAGCCACCCAAGTGGTTTGAGTCGGACCCGCCCGTCTTCAGGACTGGGAACGACGTCAAGTCTTGGGAGCCGCGCTTTCGCATGTGAGCCATGAGCGAAGGAGTCCTCGCCTACTACCTCACCCCTTACCAGGCATCTGACCCCGCCCACACACAGCTGGCGGTCCGCGCCGCCTCCAGCCTGATGAAAGCCGCCCCAGACTTCACCAAAGACTTTAGTCGGTTCCTTGGCGATCCGCTGACCGGCTCAAGAGTTGACCCTCGGAAGGTGTGGGCACTGGCTGTCACCCTTTTTGAGGGCGCCACCTTGGCCCTGACATCCCAGCGCCTCGCCGACTTCAACTCCCTGTGTCAGACTGCTCAGGAGTTCGTAGCTGACTACTGGCACCGGGCGATCCAGCTGTACGAGGAGCTGGGAGACGATGCCCCTGCGCAGTACTCCGCCCTCCAGATCATCCTCTACGGCATCCACCCCGACTACGCGTGCGTCTTCATCAACTTTGACCAGACTCTGATTCGCGACATGGCGAGCGACGGGACCCTCCTGCGCTGGGCCATCCTCCACTTCCTGGAGGTTGCCGGCATGGACGTCGTGAACTGCGCTCGCCGCAGCACCGCTTCAGCTGCAGTTGTTGCCGCAACCTCCTCCCCGCCGTCTACAGCAACAGCGGCTCCAGCTCAGGGGAAGAAGGGCCACAAATCGTCAGGTGGTGGTTCCAGCGGCGGGACCAGCAGCGGCACCAGCACCAGCAATGTCAGCCGTAGCAGCAGTAGTGGGAGTAGCAGCAGCAGTGGCAGTAGTGGCTCCGGCGGCACGACGGGCCGCTGGCTTGTGTGCTTCAACTGCGGGGGTGACCATCGCTACCCCGACTGCACTCGCCTGACAGGCCGCCCATTGGACTGGGCCAAGGTCACCCGTGGATTGCAGCAAGCGCACGAGGCGCGCATGCGCCAGACGTCCGGTGCGACCGCCCGCTCGGCCGCTACTACTGCAGCCGTCCCAGAGATTCCGCCGACACAGCAGGCTCCTCCGCGGATCCTCGCGACCAGGCGCTCGCCAAACACGACAGGACGATCACCGAGCTGCACCAACTTCTCGCCCTGCGCTCATCTCAAGGAGGTGCGAGTGACTTGACTGAGTCGAGGGGTCCTATTGCATGTGGACAGTCTGTGTCGTTGCGTGATGATGCCTCTGGTGGTCCCCACGTCCAACCGTGTGTGCGTGAAGGACCTGATGATATGTCTTGGCTGCATGCTTCTCATGTGTGCTCCGCTGGTCGCCTTTTCTTGTCCCCCGCCGAGCGTCCTGTTGCTGCGCCTTGTTCCGTCGCCGAGTGCCATGTTGCCCCTTGTACGCGTGTCACTGACGTCACCTGGGTCGTTGACTCTGGTGCCACCCATCACATAATGTGTCGATGTAAGGCCTTCGTCGTCTTGCATCCTATTGGCACTGTTCGCTCTGTTCGCACTGCAGCTGGCCATGAGGTCCCTGTCCAGGGTGTTAGGGTTGTGGAGTTCACCGGGCCCGCTAGCCTCGTATACATCTCTGGCGTCCTCTTTGTCCTTAATCTGGAACTCAGCCTACTGCCTGTTCGTGCTTGCACCAAGATGGGCCTGGGTGTCACGCACACAACTGCCGATGCTCGCATCTTTGTGCGCGATAGCGAGGAGACCGTCCTCAGTGGGACGGTCGTCAATGATCTATATCACATCTCTAGGTCCTCTGCAAGTGTTCCTCCCTTGCCTCCGTCTTCCACTGCTCGTGTTTTCGTCGCTGGTGTTCTATCCCTCGAGCACCACCATCCCCTACATCGACGTCTCTGTCATGTGCACCTGGGCATTGTCGACAGGCTAATCCGCACTCAGCCTGCTCTCGGTCTTGATGTGGCGTCCTTCGAGGAGCCGCCCACGACCGACTGCCTGGCCTGTGCTGAAGGCAATATGCACCGTTCCACCTATCATGCGTCTGTCTCCAGGGCTCGTTGGCCCCTGAAGCTTGTCCACTACGACCTCATGGGTCCGCTCCCTGTCAAGTTTCAGGAGGACCGCGGACGCTACGTCCTGACGTTGACTGATGACTTCACGCGTATACGATGGGTCTACAGTTTGCATCAGAAGAGCAATGCCTTCATTGCGGTCTGCATCTGGCTGGTCATGGCCGAGCGCCAGTCTCCCCACCGCCTTCAGACCTTTTGCTCGGACCGTGGCGGCGAGTACCTCGGTACATGGCCCGCTCCTTCGCTGAGCTTGGTGTCTTCCACAACCTTTCCGCTCCCGCAACCCCCCAGTAGAATGGTGTCTCAGAGCGCTGGAACCGCACCATGGAGGATGCGGTCCGCGCCATGCGCGCCGACAGCGCTATGCCTGTTCAAGGGCATGGCGTACATGACCTGGGTCTAGAACCGCATTCCCCATGGTCCCCTCCCAGGTCACCGCACGCCCTACGAGCTATGGGCGTGCTATGGGGTCATGGGCGGCGCGCGGATCTGCGCCTGGCCCATGTCTGGGGCTCCCTTGCCTGCGTCCTGTTCACACCAGAGTAGCAAGGGAGCAATCTCTTTCCGCGGGGCCGCATCTGCGCCTTCATCGGCGTCGTCCCGCGGTCGAAGGCCTGGCGGTTCTGGGACCTTGAGCGACGCGGCATCGTGGAGTCCCGTGACGCTCTCTTCTTCGAGCATCTCATCTTCCGCGACCTTGCTCGCATCCACGCTCTGTGCTGCTCATTCTCCTAGGTGTGTTGGATCCCGTAGTGTGGAGGAGGCTCCTGTCACGGTTGACATAGTACCCCCGGCCAGTACGGTCACTCCGTCGCCGACACCCCAGGGGCTGTCCCCAGAGGCAGTGCCCACCGGCACCCCCAGCCCTGCCCCATCTACGGCTTGCTCCTCTACCCCTGACTCTCTGCCCTCGCCCGTGTCTAAGTTTGCGTCTGAGTCTGCCTCCGCGTCTGAGGCTCTGCCTGATCCTGCGCCTGCTTATGCGTCTGAGGATCAGCCTGATCCTGCGTCCGCGTCTGGCTCTGAGCCGTCCCTGCCTCGGGCCGTGGACGTACCTGCGTCTGCCGTGGACCCGTCCTCGGCTGTTAAGACCACACGCTTCGAGTAGCGCGCCTGCCATGTAGTCCACACCGGTATGTGAGTTAGCAGAGCCCACTGCTCCTGCCCCGTCAAACCCCTAGACACGGGCACCCAGCGGACGTCTCCGCCCCCACCCCACATGTAGCGTCGTCAGCGGTGACCCGGGCATGAAGGCCCTCGGCCTGAGTGCTCGCGGCCTCCCTGGGGTTCACCCTGGTTGTGCCACTGGTATGGCACTACTTGCTCATGAGCGCGGTCTTGCTCGTGACGCTGCTAAGTCCATGGTGACGGTCGACCCTCCCTCTGCGGCGTATGCCCTGGCTACACGCAGTGCACCAATGCTGTCTCCCGATCCCACCAGTCTGCCTGAGGCCTTGTCGGCCCCCGATGCTAAGCAGTGGCGCATTGCCTGCCAGGCTGAGCTCGATGCCATCCGAGAGCACGGCGTCTTTGAGCTGGTGGACTTGCCAAAGAACCGCAAGGCCATCAAGGCCAAGTGGATTCTACGCAAGAAGCTCAAGCCGGACGGCACTGTGGAGCGCTACAAAGCGCGCCTAACAGCAAAAGGCTTCTCTCAGGTCCCTGGCATGGACTACACCGAGACCTTTGTCCCTGTTGGGCGGATGACGGCCACGCTCACGGTGCTGAGCCAGGTGGCACAGCACGACTGGGAACTCCATCAGATGGATGTCAACAACGCGTTCCTGAACGGGGATGGTACTGGTCACGTGTACCGGCTGGGGAAGGCCTTGTATGGGTTGAAACAGTCACCTTGTTGCTAGAATCAGGAGATCACTAGCACGCTCAGACGCGTTGGGTACATTCAGAGTGATGCTGACCCATCCCTATTTCTCTCATAGTCCCCAGCATCGCTCGCTGCCATCCTCGTCTACGTGTACGATCTTCTGATCGTTCTACCCGACCTGGGAGCAATGAACGCTGCAAAGACCGTTCTCTCCTCGGCCTACAAGATGAAAGATCTTTGTGAGGCCTCTGTCTTTTTGGGGATGGAGATCGTGCGCGAACGTGTCCGCCTCACACTCCGTGTCCATCAGGGACGCTACATAGAGACAGTGGGGGAGCGCTTTGCCGACCTCCTCGCTGTCGTCCGCACGGCCTCCACGCCCATGACCCCTGAGGGGCAGGCCGCCCTGAAGGTGGATGACCCTGCTATTTTTGGGGAGCCAGTCGATGTGACCCTGTACCTACGAGTCATCGGCTCGCTCATGTACTTGGCCACCACGACACGGCCCGACATTGCCTTCACTGACAACCTGCTTGCCCAGTTCTCGCAGGACCCATGCCAGCGAACACTAGAGGCCACAGTCCGGTGTGTGCGCTACATCCTGTCCACCGCACGCTTTGGCCTATGTTTTCACGAGCAGGTGTCCGTTGTGCTCGATGGGTACACAGACAGTGACTAGGCGTGGATTCCAGATGGAAAGAGCCGCACTGGCTACATCTTTCTCATTGGAGGTACTGCAGTGTCCTGGCGAAGTGGGAAGCAGGATTACATCGCGCGTAGCACTGCTGAGGCTGAGTACGTTGCTCTACGCGCCGGTGCAGCAGAGTGTGTCTGGCCTCCCGTCTGTTGCGTGAATTGCGTCAGTCCATTCCCCCCGTGGTTCTCCAGTGTGACAACATGAGCGCGGAGGCCATCGCCAAGAACTCAGGTGTGTCCATGCACGCACAAAGCACATGAATGTCGAGCACCACTGCGTGCGTGATCTGGTTGATCGTGGTGAGATCCGAGTCATCCACGTGGGCACTGACAGGTAGTGCGTGGATTTTTTTACCAAGGCTCTGGGTCGTTCGACGTTTCATGCGGCCACCCGTTCCGTGGGACTCTGCCCCATCCCTGTTGCAGGTTGATTCCTCATGTGCCACCTTGCGTGTGCTGTGCTTACTACCAGTAGCGGTTGTGCGTTTCCTGCTCTGTACAGCGTTAGTGTCTGCATGTGCATGGATGTGTTTCGCCCTGCGGTCATGGGGGAGTGTTGTTGTGTGTGTCGTATACGGCTTACAATGACCCCTCGGCTCATGTCCATTTACGTGCAGATCCTTGAGACTGAAAACGGTGGCAGAAGACCGACGACTGGCGGCGACGGGCATCGAGAAGACTCTCGTATTTTTTTGATTCGTGCTGTGGGACAACACATAGGCGTGCAGCCTATCAGGACGTAGATCTTGTTGATGCTGCCGTTCTGGTAAAAATGGCTCGTCATTTTGATGTGTCTACAGGGAGTTACGGCCAAAACTGTGTTTTTGTCACTGTTTTGTCCTGCTAGAAATATGCGCCCTTGTGCGCCGCGTGTGTGTGCAGTCACTAGGTCCGTGACACTATTTAGGTTGGCCAGGCCTCAATTGTTATCTCTCTCTACACAATTCAACTTTTGCAGCTTCTGACACTTGTGTTTGTGTCCCTAGCCAACCCCTTGCTGTTCTCACCTCCACCTGTGTGTGCTAGTGAGTTGGTTGGCCGGCTTGTACTGCCACGCCAGCGACAGCAGTGCTAGGAAGCTGTCTCTCTCACACTGCACTGACGCAGGTGACTGATGCTAGAGGGATATCGGCGCTGACGCCGTAGCTCAAGTGGTGGCGTGACGGCTTCATGATAGACAGTTCCTTGGGTCAGTCAGCAGGGCATTGCAGAAGCACCTTGAGGTTGCATACAATTTGATTGTGTGTGGTGGACCTATGTGGTGCCCACCGGGTGCTCCATCAAGCAGGACTAGTATGGGGCTGGTATAATTTAGTGGTCGAGCGGTGACTGTTCAACACCCACGAGGGCATCGAGCTTGAGCTAGCTCGCCGTTCCCTTGCTCGCTGCCTCTTGCCCTCTCCCGCTCCTGTAACAACTCTGTTGTGTGTGACTCGTAGTTTTGTGCNGCATTGCAGAAGCACCTTGAGGTTGCATACAATTTGATTGTGTGTGGTGGACCTATGTGGTGCCCACCGGGTGCTCCATCAAGCAGGACTAGTATGGGGCTGGTATAATTTAGTGGTCGAGCGGTGACTGTTCAACACCCACGAGGGCATCGAGCTTGAGCTAGCTCGCCGTTCCCTTGCTCGCTGCCTCTTGCCCTCTCCCGCTCCTGTAACAACTCTGTTGTGTGTGACTCGTAGTTTTGTGCGTTCTCTTCGCTAAAACTTGACGCACCAGCATCCATGGCGATCTTGCCCTAAACTCCTTGCGTTTTGCTTTACTTTCCTCGCTCCACAGGCATCTCTATCCTCTGGTATCACAGCGGAGTGAGGGAGAGAGGGAGCCTCCTCTTGGCTCACCCTCGCGATCCTTGGCGGCACCCCTCCTGTCGCCACCTACGCTTCCGCCGGCACTCTAGCCTACCATCGACAGTTCTAGCCATAGCCACAGTTAGGGTCGAGCTCGGACTGCTGTCCGTACACGCAAGTGTGCTCATCCACCTGCTTCAGCGGCTACTCTTGCTGCTCATCACATACGAGCAGCCGCAGCAGCTACTTCATCAACAGCAGCTGCAGCCGCGGCCAGATCGGCAGCGGCAACCACAGCACTGACGTCAAGTGCTACAGTAGCACCTGAGGCAACCGCAGCTGCTGTGGCTGCGACAGGCAAGGCAGTCGCAACTCTCACAAGAGCGGGGTTAGCTACATTGGACCAACCCGCTGCTGCTCACGTCACCTCCAATTGGCAATTTTGTCATCGGCACTTGTGGGCATCCAGTCGGCACCAATCTACAGCGCCAACCGCCAAACAGCTGCAACTGCGTCATTAGCAGCCACCGCCACGGCGGCAACGGCGTCTGCAGCCGCAACCACTCCAATCGTAGCAGGAGGAGCAGCAACAGAAGAGACTGCAGTGGTGACTACCCTCACATCTTCGTCCCCAGCTGCAACATCAGCAGGTTTAGACCTAGTTGTAAGAGCAGCAGCAGCAGCAAGAGCAGTAACAAAAACAGCAGTAGTAATAGCAACAGTAGCGGCTGCAGCAGCAATGCGGAGCAGCAGTAGCGACGGTACTGCAGCAGCACTTCTAAGTGATGTAGCATCAGCAGAAGCCACAAGCATCATTGCCGGCCGGCAACACCGCCATCTACATCGCGGCAGCAGCTGCATCGCCTGCGGCTGGAGCTAGCATTGGCAGCCGTAAGCAAAGGATCAGCCGTTGTAGCGCAGTGGGGTCGGTGGAAATCGTGCCACTCTTGAGCGCGACAGCAACAGTAGCGGGTTGGCCAGCAGTAGCAGCGGGTTGGCCAACAGCAACATCCACCACCGCCGCGCACGCACCACTGGAGTGGTGTGAGGTGCCAAGCTGGCTTCCTCGGAGATGCCGGGTGCGGCATCTCCTGCTGAGCACCACGTGGAGCGGCCGGCGCACCAGTCCAGTCGCCAAAGAGACGACGTGCACGCGGCCGAGGATGCCCCATCTTCGTCGCGTGCTACACTACAAAGCCCGGTAAACCCCAGTTACCTTGCTTTCTCTGGGGGGATCGAGCCGCTGCACAGAACCGCTCCACTATCTTTGTACTCCACTATGTGTCGCAACATAGTAGAGTTTGTTGAAGCTCACCCGAGCTGCTTGTGCCATGATAGACGCCGCCGCTGCAGCTGCCACAACATTTGCCACAACAGCCCGTGGAGCATGCGCCCCTGCCTCAACGTCCGCGGGACGTGCTGCGGAGTCATACACTGAAGCCTCAGTAGTAGCTGGACCCATAGGTGCGGCAGCGGCAGATATTGGAACACAGTTAGCCGTAGCCGCAGCTGTTGTGGCTTCCTCGACAGCTTTTGTAGCCTTTGTTGTGTCTGCAGCCGCTTCAGCCATCCGCAACTCCACAGCCGTTGTCCTTGCATCTGCCGCATCTGCCGCATCTGCACCCTCCGACATCACCATCCTCGCAGTAGCGGCCATTTCAACAGCAGCAGTCCTACCTACTGTGGGTGCTGCCTTCACCATAGGCGTTCTTGCCCTGGTGGTTCCAGTTGCATCCCTCCTCTCTGTTCTGTCCGCTGCAGCTGCTTCCATTGTCGCACCCCTCCTTGCCTTTTTGCATAGCCCACCTTATCCCTCGTGAGGGCTTGTGGTATCTTTCTCTCTCTCCTGCCTGCACGCTGTCTCTCTCCTCTGCTGTGCTTGGTTGTGTGACTTGGGTTGGGTTGTCTTGCAGCACATCCAACGTGACTAAGGCACTCCCAGTTTACCCACGCCCACTGGGGTAGGGGAAACTCTGCCAAAAAATTTTCGACAGGGCCCCTCCGTCGTCACCATGCCCGGTGACAACGATTCAGTCATAGCGACTCTTCAGCGCCAGCTGGACCTCGCTCGCGAGGCTTAGCAGGAGGCTGAGGACCGCCTCAAGCTCGCTGAGGACAATCACGCCGCTTTTGCTAACGAGGTCGTCGCCATAGTGCTGCGTCGCCTCCCCGCTGCATCTGCCACGACCAACCCCACTCCTTCTGCAGGCACCTCTTCTTCTTCTAGCACTGCCTCTCCTACACCCACTGGCAGTACCGCTGCTGCCTCCACTCTTCCTACGCCTCGCCAGCATGACTTATTTTCTCAACCCCCTGCACTTACCTCTTGGCTCGTCTTCTCCTCTTGGGAGGTGCGTTTCAGCGCCTGGGCTCAAGGAGAGCAGTTGTGGGAGTACTACTCCCCCGCTATTGCTCCTTTCACATTGCTTGCTGCTGAGTGTGCCCGTGCTGTCCGTGCTCTCATCGCCACTGCCCCTAAATCGCTGATTGATAATGTTGGCACCTACAATGCTGACCCTGCTGCCTAGCGCCCTGCTGGCCCCATCGGTGCATACGCCATGTTGCGTCGCCGTACCACCATCACTGGCCAAGCCGCTCAAAGCGCGCTTACAGTCCAATTCAACACGCTCCTCATGTGTGCTGATGAGACCGCTGATGCCTATTGGGCTCGCGGTCTCAAGCTCCTTCGTGAGCTTGACAACGCAGCACCTGGCCAGCTGTTCGCCGTTCTGACCATGGTCAACAGCCTCATTCCTGAGCTATCCGATCTCCTTCACGACGTCAAAGCTGATGAGATGCAGCGCCTCGCCTCACAGCCGGTCCCGCCCAGGTCGCCTCCTGGAGTTGGTGCTCTCTGGGACTTTACGTCCGAGCGCCTTGTTGCCTGGTGGACTAGTCTTCAGAACAAGCGCCTCCATCGTTCCTCCGTCACAAGTGTTGCTGCGCTGACAACTACGGTTGCACCCTCATCCTCTTCTACTGCATCTTCCCCCGCCTCCACCGCCTCTTCCTCTTCCTCTCCTACCTCTATCCTCGCTTCCCAGGGTCGTGGCAGGGCAAGGGCAAGGACAAGGACAAGGGTGTTGCCGCTTCCTCGCGGGTCCCGGGCGTAGTCGTGTGTTGGAACTGTGAGTTATGGTTAATCGTCCCACTTTTATACACTAAGTAACTTATGTATACTACTCCTCTCATATCTTCATTTCCTGGAAGTACATATTCGTGTATACACTTGTTAAATCACCAATGCCTTTATGAACAAATTCAATTTCATTTTCAGAGGGGGCGTAAAATCCGTAACCGTGAATCCTAAACATAATTTATAAAAAAGTTCAGAATAAAACCCGTTGTTGTTTACTTGCCTAGTTCTGTCCTCCACATTCGTGAAGGACATTTCTGTTAGACATAGTTTTGCTAGCAATGAACACGGAGCAGATACACTGTTCTTACGGACTCAAATGGACATTCGGTGACTTTGCATTTTGTTCGCTAGTCCCACTTCCGAGATTCACTCGAAGTCAACTCCCCCCTCCCCCCCCCCCGAGTGTATCTGGTGAATGTATCGGAGAGTGTATCGTGGAGATCCGCAGAAATGTACACTAATGTATTTTCTTGTCCCGATCTCCCCCCCCCCAAAACAGCCCGAGTGTATCGGGCGGGTGTATCCGGGAGTGTATCTCTAGTCAACGCAAAATTGTACACAAGTGTATGAATACACTTGTGTATCAATTCGGTCC
>SZWC01007786.1:43214-57044 GCA_023375785.1 Penium margaritaceum | reverse complement strand
CAAAACAGCCCGAGTGTATTCGGCGGGTGTATCGGGGAGTGTATCTCTAGTCCACGCAAAATTGTACACAAGTGTATGAATACACTTGTGTATCAATTCGGTCCCCCTCCAGATACACTACCCGATACACCACCGCAATACACTTCGACATCGAGGGGGGGGGGAGGGGGGTCGACGAGTCCCTCCCCCCCCCCAAAGTAGAAAGTGTATGTGGTGAGTGTATTGGAAAGTGTATCTAGTAGACATGAGAAAGAATACAGTTGTGTATCTTTTATAAAGCAGTAACGAGCTTATCCGATATGTCCATCATTGATTATCGACGGTTCATGAAGAATGCAAAAATTTAAGACATAAACGAAAACAACTCCCATACTGCTCGCACACTGCTTTATTGATTGGTCGTCCCCCCCACCCCCCCCAATTCTCGAGGGTGTATTGGGGGAGTGTATCGCGCAGTGTATCGTGCGAACATACAAAAATTTACATAAGTATGTCAGTGACTACGTCACTGTAAATAGTCGGCCAATATTAATACTCCCCAACCACTTCATTCAATACGGTGGAGGGTGGGGGGGGGACGCTCGAGCGACGATAAAAAGTCATGACGTGCGGCTTTGTGAACAGACGAGTGGGTGATCGGGACACTGCATACGCATCAAATTAGTTCACCCAGAATTCAGGACAAATATATGTCATCCATTTAATTACAATATTAGCATGATGTTTTCAAAATGCACAAAGTCGGTAACAATGAAATTTAGAAACATCGAAGTGATTTTAAAGAAAGTATAGTCACGCAAAAAAATTCAGGGAATATTTGTGTTAAGGAAGTTTCAGTGAAAGTCTTTTTTTCATGTCCATTAAACGAGCTATGAACATGATTCCAAGAGGCAATTTCCAAGAAACATTGTTAATCGTCTAGGGTATTTTCTTAGAATGATCCTTACCATATGTTCTAGTAATGTACACAGCTAATGAAGTGTGTGGATTTGGGGTGATTGGGCATAAATGGGAACTGTGGCTCTACTGAGCACTCTGCCTGTACTTGTCCTACTCCTCCGGACGACCTCCGCCTTGCTCGAGCCATGCGCGCTCACTGGGCTCGCGCCTCCGGCTCCTCTTCTGCACCCTCGCCATCTGGCTCCGGTGACCCATCGCGCTCCTCCGTCCCACCTCCGGCTCAGGCTCACGCCTCCTCCGACGTGCCTTATCTTCCTCCGTCTGGCCCCTACCCCTGGGGCTGGCCACCTCCTTATGGGGTCCCTGCGTGTGCTGGTCCCCCGTCTTCTGCCTACACCGCTCCACCGTGGTTCCCGCCTTCCTCTGGCGAGTCTACACCAGCTCCGCCGGCGTCTGTAGATGGTGATCGCGGTAATCAGGAGCGCCACCTTGACCATTCCCTCCTTCAGCTTCTCCGCCTTCACGATCAGGGAGGTGAGGGTGTTGCATCACTGGCCAGAGGTCTTGTGTGTCAGATTGACAGTTTCCTTCGTGGGAATCCTTCTGGTCACGTTTTCGGTGCCTTGTGTGAGTTTATTCCGTGGATTGAGCGTTGGCAGTCAAACTTCCTTCCTCGCTGTCTCTCCCTTCGTACCTTGTCTTCGCCCTCCATTGGTACTGTCGCCACATCCAGTGTGCTTCCCTCTATGCGTGTGTCCAATGGCCGCTGGGTCCTTGACTCCGGGGCGACCCACCACGTGACGTCCGTGCGGTCCTCGTTTGTCTCGTTAGGTCCCGTCGGTTCGGTCCGCTTTGTTCGTACTGGGTCTGGTCAGTTGCTGCCGGTTCAGGATGTGGGCGTTGTGCGCTTTGTTGGACCCAGTGGTGCTCTGTACCTGCCTCACGTTCTGTATGTGCCTTCGCTGGAGCTCAGCCTGCTGTCTGTGCCATCCCTGGATGATCAAGGATGGACTTCACTGCTGGCCGTGGTGTTTGCACCGTCTCTCTTTGTTCCTCCCAGTGTGTTGTTCTCTGTGGCGTAAAGTGTGGCAAACTCTATCGTGTTCCCTTGCACGCCCCCTCCACTCCTGCTGTCAGCGTCGCTCTTGCTCACATTGTACCCTCTCTCGCTCCTGACCTTGTCCGTCTCTTGCATCGTCGCCTTGGTCATGTCCACACTAACGCCATTCATAACATGCTTCGTCTCCAGCCTGCTCTCGGCCTCTCGCCCTCTGGCTTCCCTGCCCCTTGTCCTGCTAATTGTCTTCACTATATGCAAGGGAAGATGCATCGCTCTCCCTTCTCTCCTTCTGAGTCTCACTCTACTCATCCCCTTGATCGTGTTCATGCGGATGTCATGGGGCCTCTGCCTCATGACCTCCTTGGTGACGTGGGTCGCTACGTCTTATGTCATACCGATGACTTTTCTCGCTTTCGTTGGGTGTTCGCGCTCCGTCAGAAGAGCGATGTTTGTTCTATCAATGAGTCCTGGCTTGTTCAGGCTGAGTGTGCCTGTCAACGGTCCCAGCGCGTCTTCCGCAGCGACCATGGCGGCGAATTACTTGGTCCCACCGCTCGTCTCCTCGAGTCACATGGGGTGTGTCTGGAGACATCAGCTCCGTACACACCTCAACAGAACGGTGTCTCTGAACATTAGAACCGGACGCTTGCCGACGGTGTCCGCACGCTCCTGCCTGAGTCTGGTCAGCCGCCCCTCTTTGCCTTCGAAGCTATGTGCTACATGACGTGGGTATGGAACGGAGTTCCCCACGACCCTCTCCCCCGTACTGTCACCCCGTTTGAGCGTTGGCATGGTCATCGGGCCGACCTTCGTCTGGCTCGGGTCTGGGGTAGTATTGCTTCTTTCTGACTGCCTAAGGATCTTCATGATGGGAAACTGTCCCCTCGCGGTCATCTGTGCCCCTTTCTCAGGGTGTCCGGACATTCCAAAGCGTGGCGTTTCTGGGACCCTGTTTGCCAACGCGTTGTCGAGTCTCGTGACGCCTTGTTTTTTGAGTCAGTCTTCCTTCGGGATCTCGGTCGCCTGTCCCCAAACTCCTCCCTCTTGCCCCTCTCTCGACTAAGGGGGGATGTCGGTCCTGCCGCTCCGGCAGTCCCTATTGCCACACCGCAACTCTCATCCTCATTCCAGTCCTCGTCGTCCGAGCCTGTCCCTACCTTCTCTACGTCCTCTTCCTCCGACGTATCGTCTACGTCCGGTTCCTTCAATGTACCGTCCTCTTCGGTCGCCGACTCATCCCAGTTTGCCTTGTCTCCCACCCTGTCGTCCAGCCCAGTCACACCTCCGGCTGCCACTTCAACTACGACCTCTCCCGTTCGGGTGTGTGACCCGCCTCCACATGCCACCACTGGTACTACTCCTGTCTCACCCTTCGTCCGGGGGGGGGCATCTCCGTGCGCTCCCACACCGTTCTAGCACTTCCATTACCCCAGCACGCCCTCCTCAGTCTCAGACGGCACACTCCCCTGTTCGCCCTACGGGCATGGACGCGCTGGGCTTGGCTACTAGGGTTGTCCACCCTAGTTCCGCCCTTGGCTACGCGCTCCTCTGCTCGGAGCGCGAGCGAGCCTTGAAGCTGGTGTCTTGAGTAGCGTGGCCGAGTGTCATGCCACGTCGGCCACCACTGTCTTGCCCCCTGAGCCGACCACGGTGCGTCAAGAACGTGCAGCCTCTGACACACAGCAATGGGAGGCTGCGATGCGTGCTGAGCTCAACGCCCATGATGTTCATACGGTGTAGGAGCTTGTCGATCTGTCACCAGGGTGCAAAGCCATCGATGCTCGTTGGATCTTTTGGCGCAAGTACAAAACCATTGGTGCACTCGAAAAGTACAAGGCGTGCCTCACGGCTAAAGGGTTTTCTCAGGTCCCAGGCATCGACTTTGACGAGAGTTTTCACCAGTCGGGTAATATACCATAGCTGGAGCACTGTTGAGTCTTGTGGCCCACCACGACTGGGAGCTGGAGGAGATGGATGTGAACAATGCGTTCCTCCACGGACAGTTGGATGAGGAGATTTACATGGTCTAGCCACCTCGCTTCTCCGATGGCACTGGTCGAGTCTGGCGACTACAGAAGGCCCTCTATGGCGTGAAGCTGTCGCCTTGGTGCTGGAACCAAGAAGTCACCTCCATTCTTGAAAAGGAAGGCTACCGAAGTAGTACGGTGGATCATTCTCTCTTTGTCACTCCGCCATCTGTCCCCTTCGTGGCCATTCTCATCTACGTGGACGATCGGCTGATAGCGTCGTCCAGCCAAGCTGCTATCAAGTCTGTGAAGGCGCTTTTGCAGTCAACGTACAAGATGAAAGACTTAGGGCCAGCCTGCGTCTTCTTGCGCATGGAGCTTAAACGCGATCGTTCTCGTCGCATGCTTCATGTCCACCAGGCTGCATACGTTCGTAGCCTGGGGGAGCACTTTGCCTCCCTGCTTGAGTCCACTCCAACAGCGTCGACACCCATGACCCCAGCTGGGCAAAGGGTGTTGAAGATACTGGATGTGTCTAAGTTGGGGGAGGCAGTCAACGTGACAGATTACCTTCGCGTCATTGAGTCACTGATGTATCTGGCTACGACCACCAAGGTAGATGTCGCCTTCTCCGTGAACTTCCTTGCTCAGTTCTCACAAACTCCTCGAGCGTGTCACATGGAGGTTGTGCTACGTGTTGTCAGGTATGCTCTTTCCACCGCTCGCACCGGCCTGTGCTATCAAGCACAGCCGTCAGTTGTTGTGGATGGATGCATTGACAGGGAAAAGGCACATGACACCGATGCTCGTAGTCGTACATGTTACATCTTCCTCGTTGGAGGGACCGCCGTGACATGGAAGAGTGGTAAGCAGGGTTGCGTGACACGTAGCTCCAGTGAGGCTGTGTATGTTACACCGGGTGTAGGCACCTACGAGAGTGTGTGGCTGTGTCGCTTGCTTCAGCAACTTCGCGTCTCCATCCACTGCATCACGTTGCGGTGTGACAACTAGAGCACTAAGGCCATTGCCGAGCACGATGGCATGCATCACACACGCACAAAAAAACAACAATGTTGAGCATCATTTTGTACGTGAGCGCATTGCTGCAGGAGATGTCGAGATTGTCTGGGTCGACACACGACAACAGATAACTACCTTCCTCACAAAGGTACTTAGCAGCAACTATTTCAAGGGAGCTGTGCACACTGTTGGGTTGTTGTGTCCACGTTGTGATCCTGGGTGAATGGTTGTCCCTTGTGTTTGTACAGTCGTATGTCACGCCTTGTGACGCTCGTGTTTGCCTATCAGTTTGTGTTGTGTGCGTTGGTTCTGGGTCATGGGGGAGTGTTGGTTTATAAGCCACAGACACTTTGTGACCTCTGGCCTCACTGCACACCCATCGCACTGATGCAGGTGAGTGATGCTGGAGGGACATCGGCACTGACGCCGTAGCTCAAGTGGTGGTGTGACGGCTTCACGACAGACAGTTCCTTGGGTCAGTCAGCAGGGAATTGCAGAAGCACCTTCAGGTTGCATACAATTTTATTGTGTGTGGTGGACCTATGTGGTGCCCACCGGGTGCTCCATCAAACAGGACTAGTATGGGGCTCGGATAATTTAGTGGTCGAGAGGTGACTGTTGAACACCCACGAGGGCAGCGAGCTTGAGCGAGCTCGTCGTTCGCTCGCTCGCTAACTCTTGCCCGCTCCCGCTCCCGTAACAACTCTGTTGTGTGTGACTCGTAGTTTTGTGCGTTCTCTTCGCTAAAACCTGACACACCAGTGTCCATGGCATTCTTGCCCTAAACTCCTTGCTAAATACTCTACTTCCCTTGCTCCACAGGCGTCTCTATCCTCACTTTCCACCCTAATCATGTCCCCCATCATTCGCCATGTTGTCACCCCTCCTTGCTGAGTCCGTCGCCCCTACACATCTCACCCATCATCCCTCATTATCCATCTTATTGCCCCTTATCCGCCAATCCTTGGACTCCCATGCCCCCATGCACATACTTGAGACTAAGATGGACGACCAACATTAAGGTTATGATTGCAATGTTTTTGCCATAACGGTGGGAAAATGTGGAGTCTTTAATTTTGAAAGAGTGTACTCGAGTATTTTGTAACATTGTTACACATTTGCACATAACATACTCATTCACGACTAAAAACAAAATTGGTTAGTTAATTTATTTAAGATACATTAGCAATGGAAAACAAGGGGAAATAATATGATGTTTTAAAAAACCTCCATAACTTCTCACACCTTCTACAAGTATAGGCTAAGAAAATGCCAAAACGATGAGTTCCATATAAGAAGCTCTAGTTTTAGATGAATTACATCTAAAGATTAATCTCTTGGACTTGCATATTGACCAAATTTAAATCCATATTACGCCATAAGGAATACAAGGAGCTCTTTATGGATTTCTTCTTGACCTCAGGACATTGAGTGAATAGAGAATAGTTGCGATATGGAGAATTACAATACTCCATACGGGATTCTCGACACCAATGACTTCATTGTTTCTGCAAAGTTAATAAAAAATAGTTTCTTCATCAAAGATATATCGTCTAAGAAGAATGAAACATAATACCTTTACAACAAGTCTTCAAATCACATCCATGGATTCCTTCTTCAAGAAACAATGATCTAACGAGTGCTTCTAAAGGTTAAAGAAGAAGGAAACTAACAATGGTAGTTCTTTGCTAAATATAAGGATAAAGTTTGAGATCAAAATTCAAACGTAACAAATTGAAAAGATGAAGTAACTTCACCACATCCACTCACTCCCAAACCAAAATGAATCTCTTGAACATATCTCTTATGAACAACCGTTACACTTAGAACAGTTTTCCATCTTAGAAACACATGGCAGTGCTATAACTTGTTTCCTTTGGTAGAATAGGGAGAATCAACTAGCATGTGTACAACTTATTGGAATCCTTTGATAACTTGCACACTTGCTTATGATAATGTTATGCGAGGGAAAAAAATTCAAGAGAAGATGATTCTAAATAAGAACCCTACTGGTGTATTTGAAGAAAAGTTTTAATTTCCAGGAGCCCTTGCCTGGGAAATCTCTCATGGCCTTGGTTTCTCAACGATATTATTCAACAAAAACACAAGTTACCTCATAATTGAACCAAAATCAGAAGTTTAAAATTGAAATGAAAATCCCCATATGATAATCCCCGAGTGAAGACTCACTCAAGAAATTTTCATGAAACCAAGAAGCCAAATTGATGTAACTTTTCTCAAAGCTCGTTCATCCCATATATGAGTTCAGCTAAATCATCATTTTTTTAAAAGCCAAGATTCGTCCTCAAAAAACTATTCTGACTTTTCACCCTTATTAAAAACCATCGGCATACACATTTCCCTCAATGATGAAGCCCTTCATCATAAAAAACGAAAATCCGATATTTCATTTGATAAAAATGACCATCAAACTTTTCCATCTCAGTATTTCTTTTAAAGTGCCTCAACATCCTTCCACCTAGGTTTAACTTTTTTTCCTTCTATAAAAAATCAAGAGAGCCTTGTTCTCATCAAATATTAAATATTGAGCTTTGAAGAAATGAGGTCTAATCAAGAAAGTTTAAGGATTGTTCAATAAAATAAAGCACCATCTATTTTCACACATAATTGTCTCTCCATTTAGAAACCTTGTTGAAGTTTTTTTAACCTCTGGTAATAAAATTATACATTTGAATTACCCCTTCATTACACAATCATAAATCTTAACACCAAAAAGAACTAATAATAAATCAATCTGAAACAATTTATGTTTATGCAAACTCAGAGGCATAGAAACATGTAGAGGATTCAAAACGAAATTTTTATGAAGTTAATTGATTTTCTTCAGTTCTTGGTTTTTTATGGAGAAGATTGTCATGCTCCATTCATGTTCTAGATAGAAATGATTTGACAAGGTTTAGCACATGTCAAAGCTTGGAATTCATGTTTATCATTTTCTTTCCAAATAGTCGGGTTTTGCCCTCCCCTGTAACATAAGAAAGCATGTGCTTAGTGACCACCCCTCGCAAAGGTGAGGGCTGGTGGATAGCCTTTCGTAAATGGCTGCCTATTTTCTCACAATTGGATGTTCTCCTACGGATGAAATGACCGACCAACCACATTTCAGCAATCCCTAATCTGACCATTAAGCAAGTGGCTTGATTAGAGGTTGAGATGCCGCAAGGGCCTCAAAGGCAAGGCCAATTCACAAGTGGTGAGGAAGAGAAAGAAAAAGGGTAGAAACAAAGTGATATATTGAGAAATAAATATTAAAAAATGGCAAAACGATATTTGATATGCTTCAAATAAAAAAACTTAATATCAACTTGTGTGAATTCTAGGTATAATTGTAAATATATTTCTCATAATTTCACTTTCAAGGTAGAGCCCGGTTGGTTTGGGACCAAGACAAGGGGGCACGGAAGGAGTTTGGCATTTTAAGAATTGAAACCATTTATCTCCCTTCACTAGTCATAAATGACAATCACTCCTACACTAACATAGAGGGGAGGGGAACCCCATCCAAGCAAGACCTAAATTCTAGATTTCAGAATTTTATGACACATTTGCGTAGGCCTTAAAGTGTAGAAATGCATGTGTGCTAGAGGATTACATTCCATCTATATCTTCTCGTTAAAATCAGATATTATGTATAAGAAGTGTTGCTAATAGCACCAAGACATTGAATTAATAAGAGAATAAAGACCTACCATTATCATCATCATAATGTTTTGTAACATTCTCGTGACGACCTCTAATGTAAATATCCAAGCAAGCAACATGCATTTTTTTTTGTGTAGTGGAGCGATATTATATTGAAATCACTTGGAATTATCCTTCTAAATTTTAGAACCTATTCCCTTGTGGACCAATATTTTATGTAGAGGGCCCAAAAATACCACAAAGCTAAATAGGGTGCAATGAATGAAGGAGATAATGCCTTGAAATTATCAAATATTCTGTATAATTACCATACTGATAGATGCCAAAGAGGCGTGCATGGGGCATAAAAATGAAAAGAGGAGACAGGCCAGGAAAAATTGGCTTACAAAAATATCGAAAACAAAGTATTGAAAAACATACAAGTGAAATTTCAACTATATATCTTCTAGTTTCATCTCCTCATTTTTTCTAAAGCGACCAATTCTGCATGATTCGAAATTGACTTAATGCTTGAGCTGTAATGAGACTAGCTATAAAGAAGCAGATACATGTGCCTATAATGGAAAAATACCCTACTGATCTTGGATTTCGTTTTTTTCAAAATTCCTATTTACGTGTTCCATGATTTCGAACACGTTTTTTGCGATTTAAGTTATTTTGGTAGCTCCTTAACTTTCGTTGAACGAAAATATATGATCTTTGATTTCGATGATTCGTCTCGATTCCGCGCATGAACAAGGACCAATGCTCGTCGAGCGTGCATCTCATCGCAGCAGACGTGGGGGAAAACGGTCACGTGAGCAGTCTGACATGTCTGATGTGACAGATCTCCACGTCAGACATGCCTGACAGCGAGTACCTGAAGCGAGCGATGCGGTACTCCGAGCGTGCACCTCAGTCGCTAAAAAAAAGGAGGGATTCGAGCAAAAGTTTGTCTAAAGTGCCCAAGCCATGAACGAATATGTGCACCGTCCCGGCTGATGTAATTATTTAGGTGGCACCTAATCAATTCGTCTAAAAAAAATCGCTCATGAAAAATTTCCCAAGAAATATTTATAATCGAAATCCAAGATCAGTAGGGTATAATGTTGTGTTTTCACATCAGGTAATTATCACAAAATCTTTTTTCAGAAAACATAAAAGTTATACTATAAACTTGTGGCAATGTTTTTCTTGGTGACCTTGACGTGACGTTTACAATTTATCTATCATCACACCCTTATAAGACCAAAAACAAAAAGGTGAGGGGATTGCCATTGGTTCGACATCCAAATCTTACATGTTATATTGGGCAAGGTATGACCATATCAATGAAGGAAAGTGACTGAACCCAAAGCACTACTTGGGTACAAAATCAAATATGGCTGCAAAGTAAGGCCCTAACATGTCTTTGAACATTTGGAGCAATATAAGAGAAACTAAACAATGACATGGGACTATAGTTTTGCAAACAACAAATTCTTGTAGTAAGACACCCTACAGATGTAAGGTCAACAACAAGAAGCAAACAAGTATCAATGATAAGATAAACATGGGGAGTATGCGTCTCATCATTTCCATCATATGTGTTTATACATTTTATGCAAGGCGGTTCCTATGGAGCTCACTAGCAATTCCTCGTTGCTCATGGTGAAGAGAAGGTTGCGGCACAAGGTGCATTCATACCACCTTACAAAGATGGTGTAGCACGTGGAAGAAAAAACGTTTCATGCCATGGCCTTGGTTGATTAAATAGAGAAAGTTATGGTATGGGATTTCCTAGCACTAGAGTGAGGTCACTTTTGATTATCAATAAAGAGAATGAGGTCACAGGTGAGGTTTCATATTTAATATAAAAAAGTAAAAACGTATCGGTTAAAAAGTTTTTTGAATCATTTTTTTATCCCCTCTTTTCTTAATAAAGCACATGCCATACTTCATCATCACCATTACCCACTCAACGTTGCACATTGTACAGACATTTATGATGGAACTTGCATCATGCATTTATGCCCTTTCACCCCAAATCAACACTGCATTATGTGTGTACAATATTGAAACATTTTGCAAGGATCCTTCTAATAAAAGAGCCTATGCAATTGTTAACGCTTCTTGATAATTTCCTAGTACAATCATGTTCATGATTACTTTTATGCCAAATACCACATGATTTTCTGACAAGTTAATCAAGGAATGGATTACTTGATCTTTTTAATTAATTGTCTAGAATATTGTTTTGAGTCAACTCAAGCAAATTCCTTTTCACATATTGACATAATTTGTACTTTTAGATTAATAATGTTGTGTTTGTATTTACGTTCTGGATGTAAAATTCTACCCATTTCTTGTAACATCTAACAAATAAAATGTTTTAGGGCTTCTCCATGCTTGTACAAAATGTTACATGGTCGCAAGTAATAACGTTTGGTCAGCGCTCGAGCGTCTCCCCTCCCCCCTCCCCCTTCACCCCACCCATTGCGTTGGTATATTGGGTAGTTTGTCAATGCACTTATGTACATTTCTCTACGTACTCTTGATACACTACCCAATACACTCCTCCAATACACTCGCGGTGTTTGGGAGGGGTTTCCTCTTATCGGGGTGCGAGTAGAAAATTTTGATTTTGTATATTTTCTCAATCATCTACATTGCAACCTTTAGATGTGGAAAATATACGTTCACAATGAGTTCATTTCAATGATCTTAAAGGATCCTATTTTTTCTACGTCTGTCTACTGTCCAAAATGAGCGACTAACTGTCCGAATAAACTTCTCACTTGTGGACAATCGTCGACCCCCCCACTCTCCATGTGAATGTGCTTGGTGTCTTGGGTAGTGTATCCGTAAAGTGGTCATTATAAGACACAAGTGTACAAATACACTTGTGTATATTATTCAGCTGTTACATGATACATCTCCCAATACACTCGTGGTATTCTGGGGATGGGAGGGGACCTTTTACTGTTAAGTGGTTACATCTTTTGCAAAGGTGCAAATAGCACGTAATGATTTTGTGCTAGCCCTTGCCTTTCTACCTTGCCAAAAACCGTCAATCCAGGTTGATGGACAAATTCAACTGAGGTTACATATTGAAAAGCGAATACGCATGTTTTTTTGTATGGTTTTCTACTTGATACATTTACTGCTACCCAAATTCCCCAGATACACTATTCACTTTGCGATGGGAGGAGCTCGTCCTCCCCCCGAAGGGTAGAGTGTAGTAGGGGGTGTATTAAGTAGTGTATCTGGAGGAGGGGCGAATGCAAACACAAGTGTATAAATACGCCTGTGTATGTTTTAGAGTGGATAAAGACACATTCCCCGATACACTCCCCAAATATACTCGTGGTGTTAAGGGGGGAGGAGACTCTTCATGGGGTGTTGTTTTACATTTGCATACTGCCCGTAATTCATAATGAACGAGTGATTTTATTCATGTATCACTTTCTTGAGAGACAAAGGTTTAGAATGATCAACTTGTTTGATCGATTTTTGTATGCTTCTAGAATGACACACATGTGTATTTGTGGCAATGTTTACCAGATACCCTTGTTGATACACTCACCACATTCACTTCTCACATTTGGGGGGGGGATGGGTCGCCCCCCCTCGCATTAAGAAATGTATTTTGGGGTGGTATTGGAATAAATTAACACTTGTACACTTGTATATACCCTTGTTGGGTTGCCCCCCTCTCTGTTGTATTTTAATACAATAGTGAACAAATACACTTGTGTACATTCTTATGGTGGTTCACGATACACGCCCAGATACAACCACCCAATATTCTCACGATCATTTGGGAGGGGAGGGTGCCAGCGAGGTCATGTAATACATTGGTGTACGTTTTTTTGGGTCTCCACGATACACGACCCAATGCGATCACCAGATACACTCATGGGGGGGCAGTTATCGACTATAGGCAAACTACCTACTCAGAAATTATGAACAATATATAAAGTTGCTACATGACCCAATTTTTAGAAATAGTAGTATGCAGCTTTGCAATGTGTCTAGACAACACTGCGGTTGACGGAAATAATCCAAAAGGAATTATACGAAAATAATAGTATTTGCATATAGTAATTGAACATTATTTACTTAACATGGAATTGAAGAATAATTACTAAATAAAATTCAAGTTCAAAGCGTGTCAACCCCCTTGAAAAGAGATAAATCTATTCACAAAGGAACTAGTGATGTTATAATTTCATAAAATGGAGTAAACTTTTAAGAAGTGAAGATATTGGAGTACTATACATAGCTTATAGAGTGCATAAAAGTAGGTCGATTAACCATAAGTCACATCATGGTGGTGTCACTAATCGCTTCAGGAGAAATGTGTGATCGTGTGATCAAGGCATGTGATATTTAGTGGCATAATCATTTTGTATAACTATTTCTCAATGAGTGCAACCTTTCCACCTTTCAACATAAGAATTTACTTAAATATTTCAACTTAGACATTTTTTATGAAGAGTTCAAGTAAATATTTTCATGTTCCGTGAAACCTTATTAGACATTTTATGATGAAATGTTGAAGTAAATGTTGTACTTAAAGATTTCACCTTAAACATTTTATGATGAAACCCTCATTGAGCTAGAAAGAATAGAAAGGACATGGCAAAGAATTTAATAAGAAGCAAATATTGTGCAGTGTGAATGTGTAGAATGATATGAAACAAGGTGACTTCTTTGTGAGTGTTGAAGTAATAAATCATCGTCACGGAGAAATGACTTTGAAAATCATAGAAAATCAACGAAATTTTCCCATGTGAGGGTTTTAGTGATCACAAGTTGTTTTCCATACACGTGGTCACAATATAAACTTTAGGATTTCTCTAGGATTACTTCCATGCCATGTCATCGTGACCATGTTGAAAATTGGTCGGATAAACTTGATAGCAATTAGCGTTCGGCCTGTCTGATCTCTTGTCACTTTCTCATTCATCAATTTTGATTTACCCTTGATCTTGCTTTTGTTCCATCTCTCTAGTTCAACATGGTATTAAAGCCCTCCCCCTCCATTCCTCCATACCTCTCTCTCCCCCTCACACACACACTCTCTCTCTCATTCTCGCTCTCTCTCTCTCTTTATAGCTCTATCTCTCACTGGCTCTCTCTCTCTCTCTCTCTCTCTCTCTCTCTTTCTCTCTCTTTTTCTCTCTCTCACTTCTATCCACTCTGTCATTATCCACAAATCTATCTCCCCCTTTCTCTCTCTCTCTCTCTCTCTCTCTC
>SZWC01007786.1:15828-22950 GCA_023375785.1 Penium margaritaceum | reverse complement strand
TCTATATCTATATCTATATCTATATCTATATCTATATCTATACCTATATCTATATCTATATCTATATCTATATCTATATCTATATCTATATCTATATCTATATCTATATCTATATCTATATCTATATCTATATCTATATTTATATCTATATCTATATACATATCTACATCTACATCTATATCTAGAACTATATCTATATCTTTATCTCTATCTATATACGTATATATCCATATCTATATCTATAGCTATTTTTATATCGATATCTATATGTACATCCATATATATACATATCTATATCTACATCTATATCTTTATATACATCAATATTTATATTTTTATTCATATCTATATATATCTAAATCTTTCTGTCTTTATCTATATCTATATCTATATTTATATATATATCCATATGTAGATTTAAATTTATTTATACATATCTCAATCTCTTATATCCATCCATATTAGGATATAGATCAATATATAAATATATGTCTTATTTTTGATATTTTTATCTATTTCATTTTGTTCTTAGCTGCTTTTCATGTATTTTTATGTATGAATAATTTTCATTTTTATTCCTCCTTTTGTTCCTTGTTTTAGACCTTTTGAAATCTTATCAAATGAAAACTTTATTCCATCTTGAGTTAAATTTTACAATGTCAATTGACATTTCCATGTGTTTCATTTATTTTCCTTCTACCCCTCCTCTTTCTCCTTCATCGTTAGTGTTGTTTTATCTGGTTCTATAGTTTTATTGAAGTCGCTGTTGGTTTCCGTTTAGGGTTCATAGGCATATGCTTCAGCGCTGAAGGATTGTGCACACGGGCCTTGCTCGTAAAGCCTCGAATCCCGCAGCTCGCCGAAGCAGAAAATGAGGCCCGATTCGATTATTTGACTGTTCTCGAATACCTTGCATCGCTAATAACCAAACCGAACCTGGCATCACTCGTATCTGGTCCCTTGAACTTGGCACCACTTTTGTCTTTTCGTTAGAAAAAAAACAAGAGGCAGGTGTTGCACGCAAAGCGTGCATAGGGTTACATAGAAATCGAGCAAATGTATTCATATTAGTATCTCTTAAGTGGCTAAGTAATTGTTGACGATCTGGACCACATCATGGAAGGTTTGTCATGAGACTTTACCTCGTCCGTGGAGGCCAAAACCGGTTGTAAGTGAACTGCGAAACTGTCACCCGCATTCGTTCAAACTATTTGTTATTGTTTGCCCATGTGTGCTCATAAACATTGTTTATGGTTTGGGTGAACTATTTTTAAATGACTTCAAGCTATGTTGGATTTACTGAAGCTTGTGTGGATGTAAAATTTAGAAAAACACAACCAAAAATTGAACAAATGCGCTTGAAGATACAATATTATGTATAACAATTCACCAACATATTAAAGAAGAACATCAAAAGGCATTTATTATCGTTTTTTATGAACATGGTTTTATCTAATGATGAATTTATTTGAATAATATTTTTTTTCCTGTAGTGTGAACATGCTAGTTTCACATGTCTATTATGAACTTATTTTCTTTTGGACAAATCTGGATGAATTCTGAATGTTTTGTTATGAAATACGAGATGAAGTCATTATAGGCAGAATTTAATTTATTTACCTTCTTCTATGAAGGTGGTTGTTTTTCTTTTCTTTCAACTGCATTTTTACCCTATTTGAAGCCGGGTTCTCGAGTTTGAAGAGTTTACCATGACGACCAGTTCCGTTAAACAAGACAGGGCTAGGCCAAGGATGTAGCGTGAGGTGTGCCACGTGGCCTGAACTGGCCACCTTGCGCTACAAAGGAGGAGCGACATATAGGTAAAAAACAACATTAAATTCTGCTCGCCAATGGACTAGAGGGGTTGGACCGAACCCAACGTACGGTCCTTACCCTTTTGTCTTGGCGTCGGATTGGTCATTCCGTCTTATCCGGGGTTTGTCTGGACATGTAGGTCGATGTCCGTGATTTGTTTTTGCTAGGCTGACCCTACCTACGCGCCTGCGGACGTGGGGGGCATACAGTCTAACAATTTCTTGCACCCTGATCAGTGGATATGCCAGAAGAATGACCGATCCACCAAACAGCCCAGGTACAAATGTGGAAAAACGAATTTATGTACCCAGTGAAGCAATTGTAATAGGGTTGCTATGTAACCCCAAAAACAATGTTCACTGCCTTGATGAGCTTACGGATGTGGCCAAGTTACTAACATGAGAGACCTGATGCCCTACGCTCAATGGTCATGGATCTGGATAGCTTCTAAACTTCGGCCACCACGATCGATGACCGATATCGCTCGGACTGAACATATTGAGTAGAAACAAGTTTTGGTTGTTCGTTATATCTATGGATTGAATAAGGGCAACGGTTCCAATCGCAAGTCGGACCCCTATACCCCGATCTTTGATTTCGATTGTACTTCAGGTGGACCTGACAAACGTCTGTCCGCAGCATGATTTCAATTAAAGACGATCAAGGTACAGGGGTGCGAATTTGTGATTCAACCCGGGGGCCTTATTCATTGCATACACAAATCGAACAATCAAAGGTCGTTTCTATGGACTGTTTTTGATCCAAGCAAAAACTATCGTCAATCCTTGTGGTTATTGTGTAGAAGTTGTCTGGATCCATGACGTTGGAATGTAGGGCGTCGTGTCGTTCATACGAGCCTTTAGTCCACATTCGTGAACTCTTTTAGGCTGTCCGACTTTTTTCAAAGTCTCCTTATTCGATGACCTCAGTCGTACGTTCCAGCCGTGGCCATGACTGCGATCAGTTTCGCGGTTTTTGCCACATTCATCTTTTGTATTCTCTGATTTTATCCCCTTTGCCTGCTGGCTAGCTTCTGGCTCGCTCTCTCGCTGTCTGGCCAGGTGGAAGAAGACGGCCGGCTACCGAGAGGAAGAGCGGTCGGGACGGTGTGCAAGGAGGATTCATATTTTAGTTGCTTCTCGAACTAATCACATGCACAGTGACGAGCTACGGCTGGAAACGAGCAAGTTATGGACCTTGTGTCGGTTTTGTTTTGTATGTATGTCGTTTTGGACCACTGGTTTACTTTTGCAATCAGAGAGCACGGGAAACATGCGAATGAGACGTCGATTCTTGAGGCATGGATCTTTTCAGTAATGGATCGTTTACGACACCATTTGTCAGTGGTGGGACGACCATCTTGAAGACATTCTTGCCCCGAACGGAGCTAGGCGGAGTTCCTTTCGCTTGTATTCCATACAATAAGAAAGCTCTACATTTGCGGTTAAATGTATGGTGAAGCGGTTCATTAAACATATAATAATGGGACCTAATCAATGTAGGAAAGGGCTAAGTAGGCGGGATTTCTTTGTGAGAAAGCGTACAGCCAGAAAAATCTTAACTTTATTCTTGACAGATTGGTCGCCCGTTGCCCTGCACGTCATTTAGCCAAAATTGACCATTAGACGAGCTGGCACACAGTTATTGTTTCTCCGAAGGAAAGGAAATGGGGCAATAACCTGTTAGAAGTCGTGTCCGCGAACGAGAGCGAGAGAAATGAGCAAAAAAGTTCAATGATAGGGCGCATGTCTGGTCGAAACTGCGTCTGGACCGCTGGTCTGAAGAGGTTGGACATGTTTTTATGCATGACTCATCATGTACAGCTGTTCCTCGATTTGTCTTTTAGCGGTTTCGTCCAGATTCCGTTAAACAGTGCGACGGGGCCACTTGCCCTTGAGCATTGGCGAATCGATTGCGTTCCTGGGATACTGATGAATGAGCAATGAACCACAGCGCTGAGACGTGATTGACAACTGATTTGGAACCGGTTTCTCCGGTTCGATCTCGACAAGGTACATCCAAGATGACGTGAACTCAGATCCCATGAAGTGATGACAGTGTAGACATATTCCACGCGCGCTAACCGGAACATGTCTGCATACACGAGCGCGAACGAATCGAACGTTCTATACGCGTAGCAAATCAGTCGTGTAGCAAATTAGTCGCGTAGAAAATCAGTCGAAAACGTTCGCTTTTCAGCGCTAGAGACGAAGGGCCCTCGCGCGTACAGGACGTCTTTAGAACGGTAATCATTAAAAACGTATGCAAAACTTCAAACTCGAAGAGAACGAAAAACCTTCTAAAGCTCAGAGATGATTGCACGATCGATTCTAGGCGGCAAAGAAGTTCCCATCCACAAACAAATGACAAATCCGCCTGCACATCCATACATCAATCAGCTAAAAAGCAAGAGGAAAAATTTACGCGCTTCTCTGAAAATATGCTTACAACCTTCGGGAAGGCGATGACCTGAGTGTGCTAAGTTGTGTTTGTTGTAATCTCTCTTGTACTATTGTTTACTTTGAAGTATAGTTTCTCCATCCTAGAATTCTCCCAGTCCTAGGCTTTTAGTCAATGTTTATATGCTCTTTAAGCACAATGCCTCACAGCAAGGAGCCTATGCCTTGCTACACACAAAAAACATCAATACGTATGCAGTTGACTGGAATGGATCACCACGTGTCAAACAGTAAGGCAGGGATGCTATGGTGGCACATACGTTTTTCCATAAGTTGTAGAAGGGTAATGGAAGACCTTTCTTTTGGGTCAGGCAATTTCATAAGTGCAATGGTAGGATCTTCACCTAGCACACATTCAACAGCAATGAGACACGTAATCATTGGAGTAGATGTGGCTTCCCTGAAATAGAGGATTCTTCCTGTAACATTAAACAAAGGAAGCTTGTTGTTGCAATGGACGATTTTTTCACTGTGCACTCTCTCCCCATCCACAAAGTATGGCATTTTTTCTTATTTGGAGCACTTGATAGTGCTAAAATTTCTTGTAACGTGCTCAGCCTTTTCAAAGTGCCTACCTTCTACCTGCAATGTGCTACCTCCTCTTTTAATTTTGATGTTGGGAAATGCTTGAGATGCAATGCATTTACATACAACACGGTATTAATGACATGATTTTCCTTCAGATTGTCGTTTGTAAACAGAATGTTTGTGTTTTTGTACCACATGTCCTTTTCCTTAGGTTTTGCAATAAGAGGATAAGTTCCACAAAGGTCAAACCACTCCTTGACAATGCATTAGCGCATTATCCATATTTGGTGAAATGGGCTTCCACTTTGCCTGATCAACATGTGCAACACTCTCCAGGCTACACCAAAAAATTTCAAGCTTGTGTTGAAGGTGAGGAGTGTTGAACTTCTCTTACCACAAAGACTCTTCACTTAAGAGCAAGTTTCACAAGCTTGACACTCGTGTGCACAATATACGTTTGTAGACGGTTATACCATTAGTGCCACAAATCTTGAATCTCCCTCTGGACTCCATAGATCCATTCACATGTTATCCGATGACTTTGGACAAATGGAAGAGGATGGGGTCGGCATGTTGGTGACTGGTGTTTTTTGCGGTTGTAATAATGGTTTATTCCAAACAAGAAATTTTATAAATGATTCTTGAGCATTTGGTGAGGATGTTGGTGTCCAGCTCACCATGGAAGTATGGTGTTGTGGTAATGGAATCATCATCTACACAACACGTCATGGGTTGAAGTGGATAGGCAACAGAGTTATTATCCATGTGAGCACCAAGTTGAATGGTGTATGCATTAGTACTGATGAATGAAGTCACATTTCATGCCATCATGGATTTATTTGACATACATAGAGTCACAAGATAATGGTTGCACCCTCTTAGACTTTGATAAAGCTATTGAAGAGCGTATTTGTGATCATGTAAAGGTGTTGGAGCTCCATGGTTCGCAAAGGATGTTATGGTACTTTTGATAAGGTCTAAGGATATTGGTGGTGCACGGCATCCATGATGATGTTTGAGGAGAACAAGGATATATTACTCAATAATCTAGGTTAATAATACTCGATTGGAGTCACAAAAACTTTACAACACAAAGAAGTAGTGAATTTATGACCACGTACTAACTTGAAGCGCATACCATTGAATTGTTCAAAGTCTTGAATTAGAAAGACAGAATGAAATTATGACCAATAGATTAAGCGATGCTGAATGAGCCATATCGAACCAAATCATATAATATAAAAAAAATTGTAAAAAATAATGTTTTTGAAAATTTAGACGTTGAGCTCCTTCAACAATTCTACCTTGACAAATAAAAAGGGTCTCCCACATGAAGGAATGAATTGAGATAGTTTAAATTCTTGAAACGAAGGCAAAACAACCATTCTCATGCAAGAATATTTTGCTCTTACCAAAAGCAAAAACACAACAAATCAGCTTCTTGGTTACTATTTGGTCTCTTTAGTGACGTATCATCCGCTTGGTTGAATCAGACATGGAGGCGTTGTATTTGTAAAGGATGTGAGACTATTGCATACATTGAACCTTTGGCAATGGTCTAGAGGAGCCGAGGTTCGATGCTGCAGTCCACTACAACCCCCATAAGAGGTTTTCGTTCAAACTTTGTACTAGCCTTTGTCTCGCATAAACCCTTAGTTACATGGTCCCAATGACTATAAGAGGTCCTGTTACAAAGATTCTTTATTCAAGAGGGTATTGCCTTGATTTCAACGTGGAAACTTTGCTTAGTATGAGTTTGACTGTTACATCTTGCAATTGTTGCCAAAACTACTTGTGCATTTGTTACATGACTTCAACGAATGCAATATCACTCACCTTCATGTCGCAAAGCTTAAACTTGATAGTCGAGCACAAATTTCAAAGAGTCCAAGATTCTAAACAAAAATGCTAAATGGGTTTTGAAAAGGATAAAATCACTAGTGGTGCCTGTTTTGACCTGGTTTACATGTGAGGTCGCGACCAGTATTTGTCGTCAATCCCAAATGATGTGGTAGGTCCTCGTGACACAAAAACTTTGATTCTAAAAGCGCCATTCCGTCGCATGCCTTTCTTTAACCTTTTGACTGTCCGTTCGGAGGATCCATCTAGAGGAAATGTTGGGATTGTAGTAAAGACAATGTTGTTTGTAGGTCAAACTTTTGTTTCTATCTTTTCATTATTTGTTTTGCTTATTGCATGATTTGCCACAAGTTTTCCATAATCATTCCCTCCTAATCGAATGCTAGTATTTCATTTTTAATTAGAGCATAGGTGTAAAGTCAGATGGAAGGGTCAAAATTCCTATTCAACAACGAGTGGT
>SZWC01007786.1:5828-10828 GCA_023375785.1 Penium margaritaceum | reverse complement strand
TTATATATGAGACAATAGTACCAAAACATATTAGCTAGCGATTAACTCCGGACTTTCTTGCCTGGAATGAACTTCAGGCCCACAAATGGGCAACATCTAGCAAGACAACTCTAGCAAGGCAGGGAGCTTAGAATTAGCTCTCCACTAGACTAATGTTGGCAGGCGGTCACGTAGTCAAGTGCATCCTCTTGTCCCAGCTAGCAAACACCTTCCAGGCTTATCAGGGTCTTGAAAAGAGTGTCTACACATTCTTTGTCTCAAGTGATGTCTGACACTATGGACGATGTTGTTGATGAATGGAGGCAGAATTCTTGGGTGAGGATTGAGTGGTTGAATGAGGATTGTTAGGCTGGCTACCTTTTTAAGTAGACTGTAGGCATGAAGAAAGCTATCTAAGCTGGTGGAAGCTTCTGCCTGTACATGGGAAGGTTGCATGGGAAGGAATTGTCTTTTAAACAACAACTCCTCAAGTAGACCTTGTTGCTAAATCGTGCGTGTGAGCGCTTGTGTAGAGCAGTCCTTGCTCTAGGATTTGCATGGCGTTTATGACTTGTGCATGCATGTAGTGATACAGTGCTTTGTCGTCCATGCATGCAATGATCAGGGCAGAACCCACTCGAGGCCTTGCATTTGACTATTGAGTTATGCTCGTGCGATTACTTATCCAGGACGGTCCATACTGCCTAGTCACATGTAGGCCCATCCTTACTAGAGGTAGCCGAGTACCAAGTAGTGCGTAGTCGCATTGCACTGTTCCTCACTAGTTTGTGCAATTATGCATGCAAAACCATGTTGTATATATAGCACACACGATTTTACTGATCTATGATCCATTCCCCCTTTGGACATGGTTGTCAGAGTGAAATTTGGCCTATACTGGTAGAAAAAATCTCCGCCTCATAACTCGGGATGTTTTTTAAGAGTATTCAGTACTTCCTAGCATGCTCACATTATTCCAAAATTGACATGGCCACCTTGACCACATTAATATGCGTACATGGAAAGAGTACTCCAATAGTCACAACGTAAAACAACACAAGGTACAAACTGACAAAACTCACAAAGTAGGCCAAACGCTTACACCGCCTAAGCTGCCTTCCACAACATACTAGGAGAACATTCTCATGTTTTGATGAGGTATGTGCTATGGTGCTTTGCTTGCCGCTACTCCACGACATAATGGTGTCAACCAATAGCAGCACATCTTATGTCCCATTACGCCCATCAGGACGCCAAGCCCAATCACTATCTATGTAGCCGTTGACTACTACGTGACACTACCTTGGAAATCAGAGTCTGAGGTAAGGTGTGAAAATACCACTTCCCTACCACAACCATGTAAAGGACTTTTGCATGAGAACACTACAAGAACTGTGCAAGGAGATTGACGGCAAAGGCAATGTCGAGTCGTATGGTCGTGGCCAAGTACATTAAAGAGCCAATAAGGTACAGATTAAGGTTCACATCCACTGTCTCCCCTAGCTATGCCCGATCATCCACCATCACAAAATTCTGCCTGTGATGTGTGATCGGGTGAGAGGCTTTTAGAATTGCACCAAGGAGGTCAACAAATTGCTACCTCACAACACGGCCACAACGTGCCTGTTACAACAAGAGTGCACATCGCCGACAATCACGCGTGATCTCCATCCTAAGGAGAATTTGGAAGACCAATTTCCTTCATCCTCTACGCAACTTGAATGATTTATTTGGCCTCCTTTCTCAATTTGAATTCTTAAAGTCCTAGCCATGTTGAACGTCTAGTGTTAGATTGAATTATTTTTTGTGTAAGGATTACATCTTATAATTTCCCACATCATCTTCACGCAATCGAATTTTTGGATTTCCCTCTCATCCCACTTTTCTTTTCAAGTTGACTACGATTTTAACACACTACGTGAGAATTTTAAATTTATGAAGGTAGCTAAATCTGAAAGGATATGTTTCATATGGCTATGAGTGCAAGAATGCGAATTTTTATTCTATATGATGAAATTGGATTGACTAAGGATAGTAAAATTTGTTATCCATGTAAAGTAGGCTTTAAATATACATGATGTAGAATCTTGGCTGTGTTCGGAAGACAGTCTGAAACCTGGCTGTGAATGAGAGCCTTTAAAAAAGCGCTGTTTTAGCAATTGTACTACAGAATGATGAAATGAAAAGTAATTTGCTCTTGTTTCGGCAACTCGCCCGTTAAGCACACAAGCTCCACCTTTGCTCGGTGCAAATAGAACGGGGCCCGTACTGCACCCACAACACACGTCCTGCGTCTCGGACCGACCAAAAGTGGAGGATGCTGCGACGCTAACTTCAGCGCGGTGAAGGCGAGAGCGAAGTCGCATTCTCTGCATCGTGAGATTCTCACGGAACTTGTGTCACGTGGAATTCAGGTGCGTCGGCAGGCGGCGTCTCCTCGTCCTATCGTCTAGCCTCCCCCCCGAAGCTGCACGGCAACAACCTTTGATTCTGCCTCTCACAGGGCTTCCCACTTCGTCCTCCAGCCGACGTACCTTTCTCTGCGCGCTCCCGCCATGGCGCTCCGTTTGTTTCGACAGAAGCAAGAGCATCCTCAGAAGCAGCTGCAGGCTCACAAGCACGCCGGTGGACGATCGGGTGATGAGAGCCTGGGCGAGCGCCGCAAAGCCAAAGGCGCTGAGCTGATTGCGCGCCTGAAGTTGGAGAGGGAGAGGGAGGAGCAGCACCATTACCAGCACCAGCACCAGTACGAGCAGCACCAGCACCACCGCGCGCAGCATCAGCAGCGGCTACAGCCGCACGCCGAGCCGTTCCAGAGCACACGCCCTCGACACGAACGCACAGCATCAGCAGCTTCAGCAGCAGCCGAGGCGCTTGGAAGTGAGGCCTTGTTCGGCCCCTCGAGTCGCGGGGGAGGAAGACCACGGAAATGCACCACCCCTGGCGCGCGGTCCCCATCGTCGCATTTTTCCTCCTCGCTAGGTTCGCCAGGCTCTCCTCACTTCCGGTCCCAGGGACTGCCCTCTCCCTCCACCTCAGTTTCCTCCAGCCCGCGCGCCCCCCGAGGGAGTAACTTCCCGCCACCTTCGCCGCGCAGCCTTCCCAGCCCAACTCACCCCCACTCTGCCGCCAGCGCATGGCCGCCGTTCGAAACCTGCGCGCGAGAGGCGCGTGCACAAACCGGCGGGTCCCACTTCCCACCGCCGAGCCCGAGGGACAACCGTGGCGGCGCGCCTGGCCTTCGCGCTCCGAGCGGCACCGGCTTCGGAAAGTGTCTTCCAGGTGGCGCCGCGTCCACGAATCGAAGTCGTAAAGAGCTCGGTACCGCGGCGAACATTCATGACGCCCTTCCGTCTCCGCGCTACGCCGCTGCGCCGCCCAGGCCGAGCACGGCAGACCCTCGCATGCGCTCCGTTCCCACGCTCAACCAGCGCGCGTCGGGCGCGGCGCGGAGCGCCAGCATGCCTCTGATTCCGCGCGGCTGTAAGAGCGATTCGCAAAGCCCTGCGTCCTCCCCGCGATTTGACCCCCGCCCGCAACATAGGCGCCACGGCAGCATGGTCTCAGTGCCCTACGCCAGCAGGATCGGCAGTGGCAGCAGCTGCACGCTGCAGCGAGGCGGTTCGGCCGATGCGTCATCTTCTGTGTCCGCCGAGGAAAGCAGGACCTGGCAGCGCGCGCGCAGTCGCCGCGACGACGTGCAGGAAATGGCCTCCTCAGACGACCCGTGCGCGATCGAGGCTTTCGGCGACTATGGCGATGGCGATGGCTTTGGCGGTGAGAATGAGTGCGAGGAAGAGGACGCGAACGAGAGCTACCCGCACTCGCGCTCCGACGACGTGCAGCTGCGTATGCGCCACCCTGGCTGCCCACAGCACCGCTATCACCAGCCGCAGCCGCAGCCGCGGCGCAGCAACAGCGACAGCGGCCAGCGGCTAGACGGCGCGAGAAGACGCTGCTCTCTGCCGACGTACGAGGCGCCGGCACCATTCGACGAGAATGAAGAGGATGATGGAGATGATGTGGATGGTCTGGGTGATGTGGGTGATGTGGGTGATGGGGCATCGCCTGCCTCTTTGAACGGGAGGATGGCGGGTGCCAGCCTTCGACGCGGATGCGGGGGGGGGCGACGGCGGGGGGAGGGGATTGGAGCCGGAGGAAGGGAGGAGAGTCAGGAGGAAGTGAGGGAGAAGGCGGTGGGGAGTAGAAAGGGATGGAATGAGGGAGGAAGAGTGCGAGTAGTGCAGAAAGGAGATGATGGGTTGCAGTGCCCACGTGAAGATGGCTACGAGGGGTATGAGGAGGAAAGGGAGTCAGCCTTGAGCCGCAGAAGTGATAGGTCAGAGAGGAGGTTGCCAAGGGAGGGGGTGGAGGAGTGGGAGAGGGAGGGGGAGGAGGAGGAGGAGGAGGAGGAGGAGGAGGAAGAGGAGGTAGGAGAGGTGAGTAAGCTGGAGGTGTCAAGCAATGGCCTATGGCGTCAGCAGGAGCAACTGAGCAGAAGAGGGATGGGTGAGCAAAGTACATGGACTGGTCGTGAGGAGCTGAAGGGCGATGGGGAGGCGAGCGCGGGTGAGAGGGAGTGTGTGCCAGCAGGGAGCAGGGGCTTGAGGGAGACGTCAGTCAAGGGAGAGGAAATCGTGGCCAAGGGTAGAGGGGAGACGGAGGGGTGCAGGAGCGGGGAGGAGGAGCAGGACTCGGAGGTGCTTGTGATTGACATAAGGCCGAGGCTAATTGTGACGTGCCACAGCAGCGACGACGACGACGACGGCGATGGTGCAATCTCTGGTCGTCGCAGCGGACCCAGCACAGGAAGAACTCCTGGAAGCACCAACCGCCTCCGGTGGTCCCTTGCTCCCTCGCCGAGGGTTGAAGGAGAGACCGTGAGGAAGCAGAAGGTAGGCGTGGGGATTGTGGGGGAGGACAGCTTTGCTCGATATGATGCTGATGGAGCTAGCTTGGATGATGATCACAAGCATGGTCACGTTGATGGTGAGGAGGAGGAGGAGGAGGAGGAGGAGGAG
>SZWC01007785.1:90172-97672 GCA_023375785.1 Penium margaritaceum | reverse complement strand
TGACAATTGACAAGAACACAACATCAATGCCTGCTTCGGATCACAGCAAGTGACGCACACGCAAAGTCAGTTTGTCCTAAGACCGGTCTAAAATCACCGTTTTGGCCATAAACCTGTGCACTGGTATCCAAACGCACCACTGTCAGAGCCAAGAGATGCAAAATCTCGAGCCGGACGGTATAATCGGTCACACGCACAAGTCCGGCATCGATCGGTGGACAGACAATGCAAAACATGCAACTCGGGCTCGAGAGCCAGTCCACCGAGAAAACTCTTGCGTCTGAAAAAAATCCAGAAAGGACCCGGACAAGCACTTTGGATGTCGTGGCAGCTGTCTTGCAGCTACTAGTGCACGGAGCCACCACTCGTCAGTGCCCTGGCGCCTGCTGAGTTTGCATCATGGATTACGTCATCGTGCTCTCTAGTAACGCCGCTCCATACCACCAGTACTGGGTATACAAATAATCACCGCGTCATCGCTCGTGACGGGTGGAAGCCACACAAACCAACACTCCCCTTGGCTGACACAGCCGTCACCGCAATGACAAGTGAGGGGCTACACTCACTGTCCGTCTCAAATACCAACCATAATACAAGGTCTCTTCGTGGATGGACTCAACACTCCCCCATGCAACGGGAGGGACATGGACGAACCAGAGTGAACAAGATCACGCGGAAACATCTCCTGAAAGAAGAGGGTGTCGCGGGACTCAACAATGTAGTGTCGGGAGGGATCCCAGAAGTGCCAAGCCTTTGATTGACGAGAGAGAGTGAGAAAGGTACAAGGACACCCGCAGGGGGCGAGCTTGCCACCCTGCTGCGGGATGGGCAGCCACACAATGGCTACGCAGCCCCAGACCCGAGCCGGGCGGAGGTCAGCTCGCTGACCGTACCAGTGCTCGTATGGCATGGATTGGCGGGGAAGGGGTCCGTGGGGAATCCGGTTCCAGACCCACGTCATGTAGGCCATGGCTTCAAAATAAAAGCCATCGGAGAGGCCAGACGCAACCCGCATGGTGGAGACGACGTCAACCATGGTACGGTTCCGCCGTTCTGGGCAGGCGTGTAGGGCGCGGACGTCTCGTGGTGGATACCGCGGGAGGCAAGAAAAATTGTGGTCTTTCCCATGTACTCACCACCGCGATTGGAGCAAAAGAACGAAGAGAGCGACCACACTCGCGCTCCGCACGGACAAGCCAGTCCTGAATAGCATGGGCGACATTGCTCTTTTGCCAAAGGCAGTAGACCTAGTGGTAGCAAGAGTAGTCGTTCGTGAGGATGAGGACATAGTGGCCGTGCTCTTCGACAAACTCGGTAGGGAGAGGACCCATGACATCAGAATAGACCAGATCTAGAGGGGCGGATGCACGAGAGGAGGAGAGAGGATATGTGGACAGGTGCATCTTGCCCTGAGCACAATCAATGCACTCTGCGGGGCACGGGAGAGGGAAAGTCTCCGGGTCAAGGCCCTTTGCTGGCTGGGTGCAGAGCATGCTATCTACGACAAGAGAGTGGACGTGGCCAAGGCGGCGGTGCAAGAGGCGGGTGTGCTGTGGAAAGAGCGTGCTGCTGATGAACATATGGCCTCTGGCGGCCGACAAGGAGGGGACGGAAGGAGAGGAGGACAGATGAGGTACGTGCCACAGGTTGCCACGGGCAGTGGCGTGCAGGACGACAAGATCGGACGGACGCAACGACACAGTGCCAACACCACGCGAGTGCATGACGTCCATGCTCATGCGGTCAAGGGTAGTAACGAAAAAAAGGCTGAGCTCAAGACCTGGGACGAAGAGGACATTGGTCAAGAAGATATCACCATCAGGATCACGGAAACGAACAACACCGACACCACGCACAGGTAACACGTGCCCGGAGCCCGTCTTGACCATGGATATAATACCAACAGGACCAAGCATACTAAGGGCCTCGCAAGAGGCCGTCATGTGATGCATGGCTCCGGAGTTGATGATCCAGGTCTCGGCAGGGTTCCTAGACCGGTGTTGCCAGATTACTGACATTCACATGGCAGCAAGCGAGAGATGCAAACGTGGTGGAAGGGGGTGCGAACCGAGACTGCCAATCATCAAGCCACGCGACGTTGTCACGAAGGGGGGCAGAGGAGATCACAAGAGATGGCGAGACAGATGAGGAAGTAGGACACGACCGCAGCTCAAGCTTATTCATGCAGGGCAATGGGGACGAGCAGGAGGTGACGCAACTCGTACTTCCCTGGGGGAGAGGGCGAGGCAGGCCGAGCTGCAGCGCAATGAACTACTCAGTTGACGCTTACGCGTGGACGGCCCGGGAGTGTAGACTCAGTTTGGACTGATGGCGCCTGCGCCTGGATAGAAGGAGGACTACCTCGGTAAAGGGAATGAGAGCGGCAACGGTTGCGGATGATACTGCTGAGGAGTTGGCGTCGGCGCGACCGGTGTCGCAATCGGAGGAGTGGAGTTGCTGGACGGGGTCGAGGCGTCAGGGGCGTTGATAGCTACAGCGGCGGAGGCGAGACGGCGCTCTCGCTGGCAATGCATGGTGGTGATGACGCGTGCCTCGTGCGTAGGCCGCGGGCACAAATACCATCCGTACCCTGGCTGGCCACAGTTGTGGCAGACCGAGCCACTACTGGACTCAGTCGACTGCTGCTGCTACTGCTGCTGCTGACCCTTGCCCTTCTTGCCCTGCACTTCTTCTTCCTGGACGACGAGGAGCTAGTGGAGGTAGCAGTTGTGGGGGAAGTGACGGCCACGGAAGCGATGGCAGGGGAGGCAAGGACCTCTGTGCGCTGGAGACGGGACTCCAGGTAAGCTTTCTCAATCCTAAGGAAGAGCTCATATTCCCAGGGCATGAGGGTGCCCTGGGCCACCATGGTGGAGAGGAAGTTCTGGGAGTAGTGGACGTAGACGTCCGCGTACGCGCCGGTGGCACTACGCTTGATGGTGAGGAGTACAACCAGAGGGGGTGGAGCAGAGGTGCCTAGGCGACGGAGGATGTTCTCAACCCGCTGCCAGTATGCGGCGACTGTCTTTGTCTCCCCCATGTGCAGGGAGTTGAATTATTGCAGCAGACGGCTAGTCTCATTGTCGCTGGACATGCGATGAGGATGAGTGAGGACGTGCCACACGATTGCACGGTCTGGGATGACGCCAGTGGTAAAGTCGTCGAGAAAAGGCTTTAGGGCTAGGCGGGAAGTCGGAGGAGCGACAAGGATAAGGGCGCGTACGGTGCGACCGGCATCATACAACTGGTCGGCCTGAGTGGAGTCGTACGAGAGGGTGTAGTATGCCCACAAATCCTCACCTTGCACCCGGATGCGGAAGCTGAACTCCCGGCTCCGGAACTGCTCGCCGGCCTGAAGCGACGGGGGCAGCGTCTCAAAGTCATTTTTCCTGCGGCCGGCGTGCAGAGTGGGGCCAAGGACGACAATCACTGTCTGTCGCTGGCGCTGAGTCTGTTGCTACGCCACGTAATGCGTGGCAGCAAACACAGCAGGACTAGCGTGCCCACGAGGAAAAAACAACGGAGGGGCACTGATGGCATTCTGTGAGGTTATTGGCTACAGTGCTGCAAGCTACTGCGTCAGGGCGGCGAGCTGTTACTGAATGGCCGCCAGGGGGTAAGAGGTGCCGGCGACAATGCTTGTGAGCTGCTGCTGTTGCTATAGCTGTTGCAGCTACTATAGGAAGAGGGGGGGGTACCCCCCTTGGAGGTCCCCCCAACGGAGGATGACCCCATCCCACTGGGGCTATTGGCCATGGATTTTGGTCTCTTTGTTGTTTTTGTTTTTGTTTTTGGTTTTTTTTTATGCTGTTGATGTCAGCAGTGACGTCAGCCTAGGACGGCTGGCGTTAGCAGTTGCTGCCTTGTTATCTGCTGTTGCTGCTGCTATAGAGTTTCTTCCCCCCCTTCCCCCTTTTTTGTTGACGATGTGCATAGTGACATGAGTAGTAACGTCCGCGACTGGATGCTGACATCAGTAGTGACCGTTGTTTGGGATGCTGCTACACAAGTGCAGCGGCTGCTGTTGTTGATGCCGCCACTGCTGCTATTACTGCCGCTACCGTTGCTTGTCGTTGCTACTACTGCTGCTGCTATGGCTATTGCAACTACTGCTGAGTGGTTGCTGTAGCAGCAACAACTACTACTGCTGCTGCTACAGTTGTTGTAGTAGCTACTGCTGCTGTTATGGCTGTTGTGGTAGTAGCAACTGCTGTTGCTACTGCTGCAGCTCCTGTTGCAATTGCTATTGCTGCTACTACTGCTGCTGCCGCTGTTGCTGTGTGCTACTACAACTGCTTTGGCTGCTACAACAGTTATGGCAGCTGCTGTTGGGATGGGGGAATTTTTTGTCTTCCTTTTTTCCCTTTTTGTTTGGCATAGCGAGCTTCGCTGCTCGCTGTGGGTAGTGGGCTGGGAGCAGCGAGCTCGCTCCTCACTGCTTGCAATTTGCTGCTCGCAGCGAGCAGCGAGCTTGCTGCTTGTAGCCCGCCGCTCGCGGCGAGCTGTGGGCTGCAAGCAGCAGCAGCTACTGCTGGCTTCTGCCGGCTGTTGCTCCTTGCTGCTTCTGCAACTGCTACCGGCTGCCACTACTGGTTGCTGCTGCTTGCTGTTGCGGCTGCTGTAGCTTGCTGCTGCTGTTGTTCGATGCCGCTGCTACTGCTGCTGCGGGCTGCTGCTGTTGGTGTGAGCTGCTGCTGTTGCGGGCTGCTGCTGCTGATACAAGCTACTACAAGCTGCTGCTGCTGCCGGTTGCTGCTGTTGCTTCGAGTTGCTATGAGCTGCTGTTGCTGCTGGCTGCTGCTGCTCCATGAAGCTGCTGTTTGTGATGCTGCCATTGCTGGCTGCTGTTACCTGCCGCTTCTGTTGCTGTCGGCTACTGCTGCTACTTGTTGGTGCCAGTCACTGCACCTGGGTGACGTTGCCACGTGTGTCGTTGTCTGCCGGTGTCGGACGCGGCCTGTCGCTTACTTCTTCATGTTACGCGTGGAGGTCAGTGCTGCCGAAAAAAATCCGGCAGCATTTCCCCTGGCCTAGTGGCCATGGGAGAAATTCGGACGCCGCCACCAGGCGTGTTGATGCTGCTGGAAAACATCCGGCAGCATTTCCCCTGCACTGGCGCGTATGGAGGTCCGCCGGCATTGTCTGGCACCTGTACGCCAGTCTCCTACTACTGCTGTTGCTACGCTCTGGCTCTGATACCAAGAAGGAAAGGCTAGGCAGCAGGTTGGGACAGCAGCGTTGTTGATGTAGCGTGCGGGCTTCCACGCTTGAAGCTTAAGTTTGCTGCCTTCTCAGTCTGCTGCTCTAGAGTGAAAGTCTGGAAGTTATGGGTTTGTTACTCAGAAACACGCGCGCCAGTGTTAGCGCCAGAAAGCAGCTCAAAACTGCAAGTGACTGATTAGGAATGAAGAATGAGCAACAATGGGAGACCCCCCCAATGTCTAGCTCCCTCCCACCTCTGTAGAACCTGTTACTCAGCTAACCAGCCAATCAGAAAATAGTCCTAGAACTGTTTTCTGGCAGGCAGGGTTTTCTCGGTGAGCCTTGCCAGATGGCCGACAGCCGAAAACCTGGGCGTCGTCCGTTTTGCCTGAAAACTGGACCATACCAAAACACCGACGCTGCAAACGCAGTTGTGCGGTCAGAATCAGCTAGGAAAATAGCAGCAAATAGTTATGGCTGCCTGAATCCAGGCAGTGCCTACGATGGTCCATGATGCCAAACAGTGTCACGCAACACAAGACATAGGCCCTAGGCAGAGCATGACACTACAGACGCAACAATACAGTCAGATCTAGTGCTTGATGCATGCAGACAACATTTGTGGTGGCAGTGACTGCCGGCGGCCCGACCGCCGAGGAGGCATGCCGATGGAGCTGAGCATGTCGCCATGGAGAGGAGGCACCAGCAAACTGCTTGTAGGCTTAAGCATGCGTCGGCTCCACCGGACGACACTCCAATAGCGTCAAATCTTGCCGTCAGTCATCTGCACGCCGATGTACCCAAGCCGGGAGGACACAACAGAGCACAATGAGGATGCGCAAAAAGCAACAGTTATAGCTGAACTCTGTAGTCATTTACGATGTTTGTGTCCACTCTTCCACGGCATACGGTGACTTCTTAGCTTGTGTCCACACTCATGCATATCCTTGACAGCGATGCTGCTGGCCCACTTGCCATGACGACTCGGTGAAAATACACTGCCGACTCACCGAAGTTCATGGTTTTCCTTACAACTGATGCGCCATGTCGGAGCCTCGGTTACTCCATTCCCAGCCCTTAGGATTGTCTCAACCAACAGGCGGTTGATCCTGTTTTGTGTCTTTGCATGCCTGAACAATGCGCTGATCTTGGTCACCATCACGTGCTTTTACATCCGGCTTGAAAATCAGCGTCCGTAGAATTCCTCCCTTTGAGGAGCGAGCTCGGAGCTACGCCCAATGACGTGATATCCTAGGCTATAGGAACAGGTTCTTGGTTGTGGGTACAACACACGCCAGTAACCTCTTGACTCCGTTCACACACATTATCACTACAGGTGATTGATCTGGATTAAAGCTCTTAGGTGCAACACTGTGGCACATCATGGAGCGCACAATGGTGGCTCCACAACCAACTGCTCAAGTGGTGGTCACAACGCCAATATCAGATTTATGGAGAGCTTGCCTGTAGCAATGAAAGCTTACGTGCTTCATGCTTTTGCAGCCTAGCACGGGGCACACTTCTCACGGGGATGCATGCATCCACATACACTCGCGGTCAATGTGGTTCTCTCTCTCTCTCTCTCTCTCTCTCTCTCTCTCTCTCTCTCTCTCTCTCTCTCTCTCTCTCTCTCTCTCTCTTATGCATGCATTACACAAGTGATGCTGGGTTGCTAATTCCTCGAAACCACACGTCTGGTTTAAACCGCTGTGTGAGAAGCCACCTGGAGCTCATTCGCTCAAGGGTTAGGTTTGAGTGCATTCTACATTCTACTAATGGAGGATCCTAGTGGGAGAGAGAGCGAGGGAAGTAGGCAGCACGAACAAAGCACGCAAAACACAAAACGCCATGGATGCTTGCTTAGCGGAGATTTGCAAAAGTGAGAGTAACAAGCGAGAGAGCGCTAGCATGCCAAGAGAGGAGCCAGTAGGGTGGCGAGCGGGCGAACGGGGAGCTGATACCCCCAATTTTGCCGCGCCTCTAACGTTTTCTGCGCAGGCTTGATTCCGCGCGTAATCCACGGATTATGAACTTCTAGCTATTGCCAGTCTCTACTCAGGTAGATAGCCTGGCAGAAGTGCCAATAGCTAGGGGTGGGGAACTTGTGATGCATGAGCATCACATGTTCCCCACCCCTAGCTATTGGCACTTCTGCGGACTGAATATCTCAACCTCGGTGCACAAACCTCACCGATGAAGGACACTCCGCGGTCCACTCCTTGCCACACGTGAGCCGCCACCACGTGGCCTCCAGCTCCTCTCCGCGGAACCCTTGTTCCGCGGACGTGTGCAAGCGAA
>SZWC01007785.1:48201-59132 GCA_023375785.1 Penium margaritaceum | reverse complement strand
TATGCACACCAAACAACCAAACTAGGCATATGTCACTGACCATGACCAGAGAATTTCAATATGGGTGGTCAACGTTGACCAACCATAACACGAGTCACAAACGGTCAGGGGAGGAAACAATGCTATGGGAATATCAGTTCTCAACTAGCAAGTACAGAGACATTCAGTCAGTAGTAGCATGGTGTGGCTACCATGCACAATGACCGACCAAAGTAGGCATATGTACTGCCTTTGACCAAAACAATCCGCTGTGTGTTGTGAACGTTGACAGCTCATAATTCGAATCACAAATGGTCAGAAGGGGGAAACAATGGTTTGGGAACACCACGTATCAAATAGCAAGCACAAGGAGCTTCAATACGTTGTGGCACAGTGTGGATACCATGCACGATGACCAACCAAAGCAGGCATATGTCACTGACAATGACCAAATAATGTCACTATGTGAGGTAAAATTTGACAACTCATAACACGAGTCACAAATGGTCAGGGTGGAATAGAATGGTTTGTGAATACTAGTTATCGACTAGCAAGTACAAATACCTTGAATATGTAGTGGCACAGTGTGGCTACAATGCACAGTGACCAACCAAAGTATGCATATGTCACTGACAATGAACAAAGAATTTCACTTCATGTGGTCAACATTTACAACTCACAACATGAGTCACATATAGTCAAAGGGGGATAACATTGGTTTGGGAACACTAGCTATTGACTAGAAAGCACAAATACCTTCAATACGTAGTGACACGGCGTGGTAGCCATGTACAGTGACAAACCAAAGTAGGCTTATGTCACTAACCATGACCAAACGAATTTCACAGTGTGTAAGCAACGTTGAAAGCTCATCACACAAGTCACAAATGGTCAATGGGGGAAACAATGGGTTAGGAACACTAGTTATCAACTATCAAATACGAAGAAGGTCAACAAGTAGTGGCACGGTGTGGCTAGCGTGCACAGTGACCAACCAAAGGATGAATACGTCACTGACTTTGACCGAAGAAGTCCACTGTGTGTGGTCAACATTGACAACTCATAACACGAGTCACGAATGGTCAGAGGGAGAGACAATGGTTTGGGAACCCTATGCATGGACTAGAAAGGAAAAATAACTTCAATACGTAGTGGCACGGTGTGGCTAATATGCACACAAAACATCCAAACTAGGCATATGTCACTGACCATGACCAGAGAATTTCAATATGGGTGGTCAACGTTGACCAACCATAACACGAGTCACAAACGGTCAGGGGAGGAAACAATGGCTTGGGAATATCAGTTCTCAACTAGCAAGTACAACGACCTTCAGTCAGTAGTAGCACGGTGTGGCTACCATGCACAATGACCGACCAAAGTAGGCATATGTACTGCCTTTGACGAAAGAAATTGGATGTGTCTGGTCAACGTCGACAACTCATAATACGAGACACAAATGGTCAGAGGGGGAAAGAATGGTTTGGGAACACCAATTATAAAATAGCAAGCACAAGCAGTAAAAACACGTTTTGGCACGGTGTGGATAGCATGCACGATGACCAACCAAGTTATGCATATGTCACTGACCATGACCAAAGAATGTCACCATGTGTGGTAAACTTTGACAACAAATAACACGAGTCACAAATGGTCAGGTTGGAAGATAATGGTTTGTGAATACTAGTTATCGACTAGCAAGTACAAATACCTTCAATATGTAGTGGCACAGTATGGCTATAATGCACAGTTACCAACAAAAGTATGCATATGTCACTAACCATGAACATAGAATTTCACTTCATGTGGTCAACATTTACAACTCACAACACGAGTCAGTGATAGTCAGAGGGGGCTAATAATGGTTTCGGAACACTAGCTGTCAACAAGAAAGCACAAATACCTTCGATGCGTAAGGACACGGCATTGTAACCATTTACAGTGACAAACCAAAGTAGGCATATGTCACAAACCATGACCAAACGGATTTCAAAGTGTGTGGTCAACATTGAAAACTCATAACACGAGTCACAATTGGTCAGTGGGGGAAACAATGGGTTGGGAACACTAGTTATCAACTAGCAAGTAGAAAGATTTTCAACAAGCAGTGGCACGGTGTGGCTAGCTTTCACAGTGACCAACCAAAGGATGCACACGTCACTGACTATGACCGAAGAAGTCCACTATGTATGGTCAACATTGACAACTCATAACACGATTCACAAATGATTCAGAGGGAGAGACAATGGTTTGGGAACCCTATGTATCGACTAGAATGGACAAATAACTTCTTTACGTAGTGGCACGGTGTGGCTACTATGCACACCAAACAACCAAACTAGGCATATGCCACTGACCATGATGAAATAATTTCAATATGGGTGGTCAACATTCACCAACCATAACACGAGTCACAAATCGTCAGAGGGGAAAACAATGGCCTGTGAATATCAGTTCTCACGTAGCAAGTACAGCGAATTTCAATCAGTATAAGCATGGTGTGGCTACAATGCACAATGACCGACCAAAGTAGGCATATGTACTACCTTTGACCAAAGAAATCTGCTGTGTGTGGTCATCATTGACAACTCATAACAGGAGTCACAAATGGTCAGAGGGGGAGACAATGGTTTGGAAACACCATGTATCAACTAACAAGCACAAGGACCTTCAATAAGTTGTGGCACTGTGTGGATACCATGCACGATGACCAACCAAAGTAGGCATATGTCACTAACCATGACAGAATAATGTCACTAAGTGTGGCAGACTTTGACAACTCATAACACGAGTCACAAATGGTTAGAGTGGAAGACAATGGTTTGTGAATACTAGTCATCGAGTAGCAAGTACAAATACCTTCAATATGTAGTGCCACAGCGTGGCTACCATGCACAGTGCCTAACCAAAGTATGCATTTGTCACTGACCATGACCAACGAATTTCACTTCGTGTGGTCAGCGTTGAAAACCCACTACACCAGTCACAGATAGTCAAAGGGGGGTAAAATTGGTTTGTAAACACTAGCTATTGACTAGAAAGAACAAATACCTTCAGAACATAGTGACACGGCATGGTAACCATGTACTGTGACAAACCAAGGTAGGCATTTGTCACTAACAATGACCAAACAAATTTCACAGTGTGTGGTCAACGTTGAAGACTCATCACACGAGTCACAAATGGTCAGAGGGAGAAACAATGGGTTACGAACACTAGTTGTCAACTAGCAAGCACAAAGAACTTCAACAAGTAGTGGCACAGTGTGGCTAGTGTGCACAGTGACCAACCAAAGGATGAATACGTCATTGACTATGACCAAAGAAGTCCACTGTGTGTGGTCAACATTGACAACTCAAAACAGGAGTCACGAATGGTCCGAGGGGGAAACAATGGGTTAGGAACACTAGTTATCAACGAGCAAGTACGAAGAACTTCAACAAGTAGTGGCACGGTGTGGGTAGCGTGCACAGCGACCAACCAAAGGATATGTCACTGACTATGACCGAAGAAGTCCACTGTGTGTGGTCAACATTGACAACTCAAAACACGAGTCACGAATGGTCAGAGGGAGAGAAAATGGTTTGGGAACCCTATGCATGGACTAGAAAGGACAAATAACTTCAATACGTACTGGCACGGTGTGGCTAATATGCACACCAAACATCCAAACTAGGCATATGTCACTGACCATGACCAGAGAATTTCAATATGGGTGGTTAATGTTGACCAACCATAACACGATTCACAAACGGTCAGGGGAGGAAACAATGGTTTGGGTTTATCAGTTCTCAACTAGCAAGTGCAACGACCTTCAGTCAGTAGTAGCACGGTGTGGCTACCATGTAAATGACCGACCAAAGTAGGCATATGTACTGCCTTTGACGAAAGAAATCCGCTGTGTCTGGTCAACGTCGACAACTCACAATACGAGTCACAAATGGTCAAAGGGGGAAACAATGGTTTGGGAATACCAAGTATCAAATAGCAAGCACAAAGAGCTACAATACGTTGTGGCACGGCGTGGATGCCATGCACGATGACCAACTAAGGTATGCATATGTCACTGACCATGACCAAAGAATGTCACCATGTGTGGTAAACTTTGACAACTCATAACACGAGTCACAAATGCTCAGGGTGGAAGATAATGGTTTGTGAATTCTAGTTATCGACTAGCAAGTACAAATACCGTCAATATGTAGTGGCACAGTGTGGCTACAATGCACAGTGACCACCCAAAGTATGCATATGTCACTGACCATGAACAAAAAACTTCACTTCATGTGGTCAACGTTGACAACTCACAACACGAGTCAGAGATATTCAGAGGGGGTAACAATGGTTTGGGAACACTAGCTATCAACAAGAAAGCACAGACGCCTGCAATACGTAATGACATGGCGTGGTAACCATGTACAGTGATAAACAAAAGTAGGCATATGTCACTAACCATGACCAAACGGATTTCACACAGTGTGGTTAACGTTGAAAACTCATAACACGAGTCACAAATGGTCAGTGAGGGAAACCATGGGTTGGGAACACTAGTTATCAACTAACGGGTAGAAATATGTTCAACAAGTAGTGGCACAGTGTGGCTATCTTGCACAGTGACCAACCAAAGGATGCATATGTCACTGACTATGACCGAAGAAGTCCACTATGTGTGGTCAACATTGACAACTCATAACACGAGTCACAAATGGTCAGAGGGAGAGACAATGGTTTGACAACCCTATGTATTGACTAGAAAGGACAAAGAACTTCGATACGTAGTGGCACGGTGTGGCTAATATGCAGACCAAACAACCAAACTAGGCATATGTCACTGACGATGACCAGAGAATTTCAATATGGGTGGTCAACCTTGACCAACCATAACACAAGTCACAAACGGTCAGGGGAGGAAACAATGCTATGGGAATATCAGTTCTCAACTAGAAAGTACAACGACCTTCAGTCAGTAGTTGCACGGTGTTGCTATCATGCACAATGACCGACCAAAGAAGGCATATGTACTGCCTTTGACCAAAGAAATACACCATGTGTGGTCAGCGTTGACACCTCATGATACGATTCATAAATGGTCAGAGGGGGAAACAATGGTTTGGGAACACCAAGTATCAACTAGCAAGCACAAGGAGCTTCAATACGTTTCGGCACGGTGTTGATACCATGCACGACAACCAACCAAAGTAGGCATATGTCACTGACCATGACCAAATAATGTCACTAAGTGTGGTAAACGTTGACAGCTCATAACACGAGTCACAAATGTTCAGAGTGGAAGACAATGGTTTGTGAATACTAGTTATCGAGTAGCAAGTACAAATACCTTCAATATGAAGTGGCACAGCGTGGCTACCATGCACAGTGACCAACCAAAGGATGCATATGTCACTGACCATGACCAAATAATGTCACTAAGTGTGGTAAACGTTGACAGCTCATAACACGAGTCACAAATGTTCAGAGTGGAAGACAATGGTTTGTGAATACTAGTTATCGAGTAGCAAGTACAAATACCTTCAATATGAAGTGGCACAGCGTGGCTACCATGCACAGTGACCAACCAAAGGATGCATATGTCACTGACCATGACCAACGAACTTCACTTCATATGGTCAATGTTGACAACTCACAACACGAGTCACATATAGTCAAAGGGGGGTAACAATGGTTTGGGAACACTAGCCATTAACTAGAAAGCACAAATACCTTTAATATGTAGTGACAGGGCGTGGTAACCATGTACAGTGACAAACAAAAGTAGGCATATGTCACTGACCATGACAAAACGGATTTCACAGTGTGTGGTCAACGTTGAAAACTCATAACACGAGTAAAAAATGGTCAGTGGGGAAAACCATGGGTTGGGAATACTAGTTATCAACTAGCAAGTAGAAAGATCTTGAACAAGTAGTGGTACGGTGTGGCTAGTGTGCACAGTGACCAACCAAATGATGCATATGTTACTGACTATGACCGAAGAAGTCCACTATGTGTGGTCAACATTGACAACTCATAACACGAAACACAAATGGTCAGAGGAAGAGACCATGGTTTGGGAACCCAATGTATTGACTAGAAAGAACAAAGGACAAAGAACTTCAATACGTAGTGGCGCGGTGTGGCTACTATGCACACCAAACAACCAAACTAGGCATATGTCACTGACCATGACCAAAGAATTTCAATATGGGTGGTCAACATTCACCAACCATAACACGAGTCACAAATGGTCAGAATGGGAAACAATGGTCTGGGAATATCAGTTCTCAACTAGCAAGTACAGAGACCTTCAATCAGTATAAGCACGGTGTGGCTTCCATGCTCAATGACTGACCAAAGTAGGCATATGTACTGCCTTTGACTAAAGAAAACCGCTGTGTGTGGTCAACGTTGACAGCTCATAATAGGAGTCAAAAATGGTCAGAGGGGGAGACAATGGTTTTGGAACACCAGGTATTGACTTGCAAGAACAAGGAACTTCAATACGTTCTGGCACGATGTGGATACCATGCACGATGACCAACCAAAGTAGGCATATGTCACTGACCATGACCAAGTAATGTCACTAAGTGTGGTAAACTTTGACGATTCATAACACGAGTCACGAATGGTCAGAGTGGAAGACAATGGTTTGTGAATACTAGTTATGGAGTAGCAAGTACAAATACCTTCAATATGTAGTGGCACAGCGTGGCTACCATGTATAGTGACCAACCAAAGTATGCATGTGTAACTGACCATGACCAACGATTTTCACTTCATGTGGTCAGCGTTGGCAACTCACAACACGAGTCACAGATAGTCAAAGGGGGTAACAATGGTTGGGAACACTAGCTATTAACTAGAAAGCACAAAGACCTTCGATACGCAGTGACACGGTGTGGTAACCATGTACAGGGACAAACCAAAGTAGGCATATGTCACTGACCATGACCAAACGGATTTCATTATGTGTGGTCAACGTGGAAAACTCATAACACGAGTCACAAATGGTCAGTGGGGGAAACCATGGGTTGGGAACACTAGTTATCAATTAGGAAGTAGAAAGATTTTCAACAAGTAGTGGCACGGTGTGGCTAGCGTGCAAAGTGACCGACCAAAGGATGCATATGTCACTGACTACGACCGAAGAAGTCCACCATGTGTGGTCAACATTGACAACTCATAACACGAGTCACAAATGGTCAGAGGGAGAGACAATGGTTTGGGAACCCTATGTATCGACTAGAAAGGACAAAGAACTTCAATACGTAGTGGCACGGTGTGGCTAATATGCACACCAAACAACCAAACTAGGCATATGTCACTGACCATGACCAGAGAATTTCAATATGGGTGGTCAACGTTGACCAACCATAACACGAGCCACAAATGGTCAGGGGAGGAAACAATGCTATGGGAATATCAGTTCTCAAATAGCAAGTACAACGACCTTCAGTCAGTAGTAGCACGGTGTGGCTACCATGCACAATGACCGACCAAAGTAGGCATATGTACTGCCTTTGACGAAATAAATCCATTGTGTGTGGTCAACATTGACAACTCATAACACGAGTCACTAATGGTCAGAAGGGGGAAAAAATGTTTGGGAACACCACGTATCAAATATCAAGCACAAGGAGCTTCAATATGTTGTGGCACAGTGTGGAACCATGCACGATGACCACCAAGGCATGCATATGTGACTGACCATGACCAAAGAATGTCACCATGTGTGGTAAACTTTGACAACTCATAACACGAGTCACAAATGGTCAGGGTGGAAGATAATGGTTTGTGAATACTAGTTATTGACTAGCAAGTACAAATACCTTCAATATGTAGTGGCACAGTGTGGCTACAATGCTCAGTGATCAACCAAAGTATGCATATATCACTGACCATGAACAATGAATTTCCCTTCATGTGGTCAACATTTACAATTCACTACACGAGTCACAAATAGTCAGAGGGGGCTAATAATGGTTTGGGAACACTAGCTGTCAATAAGAAAGCACAAATACCTTCGATACGTAATGACACAGCGTTGTAACCATGTACAGTGAGAAACCAAAGTAGGCATATGTCACAAACCATGACCAAACGGACTTTACAGTGTGTGGTCAACGTTGAAAACTCACAACACGAGTCACAATTGGTCAGTGGGGGAAACCATGGGTTGAGATTACTAGTTATACACTAGCAAGTAGAAATATTTTCAACAAGTAGTGGCGCGGTGTGGCTAGCGTGCACAGTGAACAACCAAAGGATGCACACGTCACTGACTATGACCGAAGAATTCCACTATGTATGGTCAACATTGACAACTCATAACACGAGTCACAAATGGTCAGAGGGAAGAAACTATGGTTTGGGAATCCTATGTATCGACTAGAAAAGACAAAGAACTTCAATACGTAGTGCTACGGTGTGGCTACACTTCACACCAAACAACCAAACTAGGCATATGTCACTGACCATGATGAAAGAAATTCAATATGGGTGGTCAGCATTCACCAACCATAACACAAGTCACAAATTGTCAGAGGGGGAAACAATGGTCTGTGAATATTAGTTCTCAAGTAGCAAGTACAGCGATCTTCAATCAGTATAAGCACGGTGTGGCTACCATGCACAATGACCGACCAAAGTAGGCATATGTACTACCTTTGACCAAAGAAATCTGCTGTGTGTGGTCAGCGTTGACAACTCAAAATAGGAGTCACAAATGGCGAGAGGGGGAGACAATGGTTTGGGAACACCAGGTATCAACTAACAAGCACAAGGACCTTCAATAAGTTGTGGCATGCTGTGGATACCATGCACGATGAACAACCAAAGTAGGCATAAGTCACTGATCATGACCAAATAATGTCACTAATTGTGGTAAACTTTGACAACTCATAACACGAGTCACAAATGGTCAGAGTGGAAGACAATGGTTTGTGAATACTAGTCATTGAGTAGCAAGTACAAATACCTTCAATATGTAGTGGCACAGTGTGGCTACCATGGACAGTGATCAACCAAAGTATGCATATGTCACTAACCATGACCAACAAATTTCACTTCATGTGGTCAGCGTTGAAAACTCACAACACGAGTCACAGATAGTTAAAGGGGGGTCACATTGGTTTGGGAACACTAGCTATTGACTAGAAAGAACAAATACCTTCAATACGTAGTGACACGGCGTTGTAACCATGTACAGTGACAAACCAAGGTAGGCATATGTCACTAACCATGACCAAACAAACTTCACAGTGTGTGGTCAATATTGAAAACTCATCACACGAGTCACACATGGTCAGAGGGGGAAACAATGGGTTAGGAACACTAGTTATCAACTAGCAAGTACGAAGAACTTCAACAAGTAGTTTCATGGTGTGGCTAGCCTGCACAGCAACCAACCAAAGGATGAATACGTCACTGCCTATGACCGAAGAAGTCCACTGTGTGTGGTCAACATTGACAACTCAAAACACGAGTAACGAATGGTCAGAGGGAGAGACAATGGTTTGGAAACCCTATGCATGGACTAGAAAGGACAAATAACTTCAATACGTACTGGCACGGTGTGGCTAATATGCACACCAAACATCCAAACTAGGCATATGTCACTGACCATGACCAAATAATTTCAATATGGGTGGTCAACGTTGACCAACCATAACACGATTCACAAACAGTCAGGGGAGGAAAAAATGGTTTGGGAATATCAGTTCTCAACTAGCAAGTGCAACGACCTTCAGTCAGTAGTAGCACGGTGTGGCTACCATGTAAATGACCGACCAAAGTAGGCATATGTACTGCCTTTGACGAAAGAAATATGGTGTGTCTGGTCAACGTCTTCAACTCATAATACGAGTCACAAATGGTCAAAGTGGGAAACAATGGTTTGGGAACACCAAGTATCAAATAGCAAGAACAAGGACCTACAATATGTTGTGGCACGGTGTGGATACCATGCACGATGACCAACCATAGTCTGCATATTTCACTGACCATGACCAAAGAATGTCACCATGTGTGGTAAACTTTGACAACTCATAACACGAGTCACAAATGGTCATGGTGGAGGACAATAGTTTGTGAATACTAGTTATTGACTAGCAACTACAAATACCTTCAATATGTAGTGGCACAGTGTGGCTACAATGCACTGTGACCACCCAAAGTACGCATATGTCACTGACCATGAACAAAGAATTTCGCTTAATGTGGTCAACGTTCACAACTCACAACACGAGTCACAGATATTCAGAGGGGGTAACAATGGTTTGGGAACACTAGCTATCAACTAGAAAGCACAAAGACCTTCTGTACATAGTGACATGGCGTGGTAACCACCTACAATGACAAACCAAACTAGGTGTATGTCACTAACCATGACCAAAGAATTTCAGTATGGGTGGTCAACGTTCACAACCCATAACACGAGTCACAAATGGTCAGAGGGGGAAAACATGGTTTCAAAACACTATGTATCTTCTAGCAAGCACAAAGATTTTTCGTATGTATTGGCACGGTTTGGCTACCGTCCACAATGACCCATCTAAGTAGGCAAACATCACTGCTCATGACCAAAGAAGTTTAGTGTGTGTGGTCAACATTCACAACTCATAATACAAGTCAAAAATAGGCAGAGGGAGAAACAATGGTTTGGGAATACACGGTATTGACTAGCAAGTACAATACCTTCGATAAGTGGTGGCACGGTGTGGCTACCATGCACAATGACCAACCGAAGTATGCTTGTGTCACTGGATATCATAAAAAGAGTTTCACTGTGTGTAGTCAACTTTCCTTCTTACAGCTGGTCAATCTTTGCAATGGTTGAAAGGTTATTCAAGCTCGAAGTTGCAAAATTTGAAATTCCGTATGCGTCAATTGTTTATGATTAAACTAACTTTGTTATCATTCATACTTTTGAAAACTACCCTCTAATCTTACACCCC